>CAJVSB020000161.1:0-78532 GCA_911865555.2 Thlaspi arvense
CTTTTTTGAATTCCTTGGAAGTCAAATTACCCATGAGTTTTCCAGAAAAGCAGGCCCAGTATGAACAAACTTATATTCTTAGTTTATTTTTAGCTGTCAATTTGCATTCTAATAACTCTTAACAAATTCAATTTAAGAAAAAGTCCGAAAGTTCTTTTCTCTCTGGCTTGCAGTGGCTAGTCTTATATAATAAGATTCTAAGCTGCATTAGATATAATAGACATCTTCTATTCAACCAAGTAATTCATGAAGAAAACAAGTAAAATATATAACACAATAAGATAGACCTCTCCCAATCAGGCAACAGCTAGCACTAAGGACAATTTAAGCTGCCTAAACACTAGCTTCTAAATATGCTAATTGACTATATGAGATTATGCTTTAACAACCACCTGTTTAATTATCTGTCAAATTGAGTTATTCCTTTAATCCTAGTTAGTCAAGGAAAGAAAAAGAGATAATAAAGAATGTTTGATCATTCAGTAACTTTATTCCTTTGATCTTTGTTCAATAACAAGTTATCGGTGCTTGATTTTCTAGCTTTTTGAAGTTGTAACTTGGCTTTTAACCGCCAAAACCGAAGCCTAATTCGTAGCCATAAACCAGAAGACACAAAAAACCTTACTTTTCAAGATTTTTTGACTTTTCAGATTTGGAAAAAAGAACACAAACGTTGGGCACCAGACAGAACAAAATGTACTAACCATGACATTTCAGATTTGCAAATAGCTTTTTTGACTTAAACCAATGAGGTACAAACCTTTACTTGGGAGCTTTTCCCAACTTTTAAGATTTAAAATGTGAACACAAAAGTTTGGTAAAATGAGTTCTCGAACCAATCAGGACCAACTTCTGTATCCAGAACAATAATGCACGAAGCATAATATTGATCACACTTTACAACACGACATTTCCAACAAACTAGCAAAGAGAAGGTTTTCCCTTACTGTCAAGTGACTTGTACAGAGCAGAAAAGTTACAAACAAAAAGAGGCCCAAGAAAGAGCATCATTTTTTTATTTAAATTCAAGCACTAACTTTATTTATTTGAGATCTTTTAGTTTAAAATTTTTGAATAAACAATTAAATTAGAAATATAAATACTCCTAATTATAATCCTAACTTCCGAGCATCCAGTTCAAATAGAGATAAATCCAAAAGGTTTAACTATAATGGGCAATTTAGTCGATTTACTTGGTTGAACAGAAATAGCATTATTGCATGTTGGTTTGATTCAGTCAAATTGGAGTCGCAAATTGGTTCAGTTTGGTTAGTAAAAATGTTAGCTCGGTTCTTGATTGATTTCAGTAGAGAAATTACAGCAAGGTCAACGGTTGGAGTTATCCTAAATTTTCTTTTAGGTTAAAGAATTAGCAGGTGGGATATTTTTAGTTCATGAATAGTTTAAAAAGTTGACTAAAAACTATATCATTTTTTAATGTAAATAATTAACTAACCACTGGAACACTGATGGGGAAAATAAAAATTAATTTTATTTTTCTTTAAAATTAAGTTTTGTGGGATCTATCAAAATATTCAAAATTAATTCTATTTCTTTTTTTTTTGAAATAATTAGAGAAAATCAACTTTTAGAGAAATTAAACACAATCTATTTTTTAAAGAAATCAATTTATATGTGTCACGAGACTATATACATCAATTTATACAGAATGTATAGTATCATGTCTTATATCTCAATCTCATTTTTTTTTATTTATCTGATATAAAATTTATGACACTCTGCTTCATTTTAATTCTTGACACTCTTCTTTTAGAGGTGTTTATGAGGATGTGACGCATGCATGATATTTTCATGAACCAAGTTCCATGAGATCTTGAGTACCAAACCAGGTTGAGTAAAATATTTGGCACGAGTGGAGGTTGGGGTGACGAGATTTGAACGGTGGTAGATCACTGAGACCATGGGTAGGGTGCTTGTTCATGGAAATCTTCACAGCTCACCATTTTCTTTTCTGAAATAATAATAGAAATAAGTATATATTGATCATACAAATTTTAAAAGAGGAATTTCACTTAAAAAATGTTTTAATTAGAATGCAAGAGTTAATTTAATTGTTAAAACACTGATAAAATACTTATAAATTTCATATAAAACATAAAAAATTAATTAATTTTTAACTCCTCATTTTTTTATTTTTTGATTTAGATCTTTAATATATTAAAAAAAAAAAAATACTTAAATCAAAGGCGTGATCTTAAGGCCTCACTTTTTTATTGTTTAGAAACATGAATTTAAATTATTGTTCTTTCAATAATTTCAGTTGGACTTCTATTGAAGGACAATTTATACCCAGAGCTTTTAATGCATAGTGTAAGAGGTGGTTGGCACCCATAGCTGCTCTCCTGTTTTGGCTATTATCCAAACACTGCCTTAGAATGCATAACTGTCTACTTCTTGTGTTCTTAATGAATTTTATTACATGGTGTAACAATTCATTTTTTAATGTGACTAATGACGGCATTATTCACTCAACAAACACTTATTAATTGTTAACATTCATATTAATATGTAAAAGAAAAATAATTTTGCCATTTTTCAATACCATGAGTCATAGTATACACAAACACACACACATCATATATATAAAAATTCAATAAAATAAAAAATGAATTTTTACAAAGTAAAAACATTTAAACTTCTTTCCAGATGGGACTCTATTATTATAACACTAGCACGAACTGATGCCCTGATTTAATTCCGAAATAAGAAGAAGAAGATTACTATTAAGTGGGTGGCTGGTCAAAGTTGCAGCCTTTTGTATGAATATCTGTTTGGCTGCTGAGAAATTTGCAAATGCAAACACAGAATTGAAGATCTCCGGTTCAACATAAAGATTAAGCCTCATTTACATCTATAACCACCTACCAATTTGCTTGTGTCACATATTTTAGTGAAATTAAGTCATTTGTAAGGGTCAAGCATTTAATAAAACTACCCTATTAATTATTCCTAATATCAAATACATATAACTATAAGTCATAACCGATAAAAATTATAGAGGATGATACCCCACCAGTACGCGTCTAGCACATTTAAGTAACAATCAATGCACTTAAATTTATGTTCAAAACCTTTTTTTTATTCTTTTTTAACTAATAAAAAAATTAAATCTCAAAATTTACCCGCTTTTTTATTTATTAAAAGTGCTGAAACTTATATGCAAATTAAAAAATACCTAAATTCAAAAAAATATCAAACCAATATATAATAAGATTATACGAATATAGATTGTCAAGCCGGTGGACTTGACCAATTGATCAGAAAATGAAAGTTATGAAGTAATTTTTTTAAAAAAAAACGAGGGCTTTATTGTAATACGCGTGGTCTGCCTCAAGCCAAGTCCTCCTATGGTAGTTTGGTATGAACTAACTTAGAGGTCAAGGGCCCCCCTCGGGGCTGTTTGGCTTTTGCTGGCTTTTCTCACTGTCAACTTCTAGTGCTTGGAAAAAAGCTAGCGTTGTATGGGTATTTAATACATATACATATATATATTAACATCAGCCCAAGTGGAGGAACAAAATGTGAAGGGAAATACCATCACTAATTTAAATCTCAGGTTAAACTTTATGACTTACTTTTGCTTTTCCCTGTTGACAGAATGTAACTTTTAAGCTCACTTTGTTTGACGATTTGACTTTTAGGATTGATGTATTTAGTTTTTTTAATTTTAAAATTTATAAAGTAAAATATTGTAATTTTTTATATATAATAAAAATAAAAATTAAATAATATAATTTTTTAAATTTAAAGTATTTCTAATTAACTACTTTAAAGTAGACACAGTCTAAAAGCATTTCAAGTCATTGAGAAAAATAAGTATGAAAGTAATATGAATTTCCGTTTATGTAAAACCCCAATTTTTGGAAAAAAAAAAAAGAAATTAATAAGTGAGAGGTAATTGAAAGAAATAGAAATTTGGAGGATTCAATTGAAAATTTGAGGGGATTAATTTGAATGAAATAGAGTTTTCAGGATACGAACATAAAATGTTAAGGTTGTTAGGGACCCGATCGCATGAGAAGGCAAGTCTGAGGAATAAACTGCAAAGATTAGAAAATTTAATTCAGAAACCGTTTGTAACGGTTAGATCCGTGGTTAATAACCATAAAAATTTGATTTAAGTCTGAACGTTTTGAATCGAAATCTTCCATATAGATGATGTGCGACGGAGTACAAAGAATAAAAACCCTTGATCAATTTTGCAAAATGGCTCACAGAGTTCACGAATTTTAACCGGATTCCTCTCTGGGCTTGTCCGCGATTTACATACGGTGTGAGTTAAAATTTTCAAGTTTTAGCCAATTGCAAGTTGATTAAAGCCATTTATAGTTGTCGATTTGTCATTACGAGTGGCCTGGGGAAATCTATTTGAAAGAGAAGCAATTAAATCTGAGGTAAATTCCTAAATCTATGTTTCGGCTATCAGTGTAAAACACCGGGTCAAGAAAGATGAAACCCAGTTGGGTTTCGGTCAAGCCGGTCAAACGGCTCTGCTATGGCTTTTTATTTTGTTTTCTTTAATATTAATAGTTAACTTCTACACATGTGAAAGATTCCCTTTCCTTGCTAAAAAAAAAAAAATGAAAACGATGATTGAAGTTGATGGAGACCTCCGTGAGTCCCACTCATTGGCTTTAACAAGTTATAATATTGTGAGTGGGAAAGATTCATCAATTTAAAACCATTAAATTCTTGAGTTACTTGAAACGTTTCAATCAATTGCTTTTATAAGTGGATGCGACAGATTATTATAAAGAAAAGCCCCAACGAAATTTCAAACAAATTCATGCTAAATTAGAAAAAAAAATCTCTACTTTCATTCCAAAAGCCGTTCGTCATGCAGAGTTTTTCAACTTGATTATCTTCTATTCGATCGAGAATCAGCTGATCAAACAAGTGGGTGGCCTTCGTCTGGGCATTTCGAACAAACCAGTAGAATCAAATTGTTAGAAATGGACCAAGAGCAAGGTAATTCGCAGATCCTTACATTTCCGTTTTTCTATAGATTCCGGTTAACAAGATAGGGCCCGGTTGCATGACGGGTCAGGGCGGGTCAAACAGGTCTGGGTCAAACTAAAAAATTTAATTAATGGGCTGTGGGCCGCCCAGATGGTTCTGCCCAAATTATAAGTAGTTGATCTGGGTCATGGTCAGTGGACCAGGCCCAAACATGAAACTGGGTTTCGGGTTTAAGTACTGGATCGAATCTAAATTTCAGATCCAACCTAGTAAATGATTAAATAATAAATAAATACTAAATAATAGAAAATAAAAGACAGGCTGGTTCAAGCACTTTTAGACTGGTTTTTGATTGGTTCAAGGTACTGTTAGGAAGATAATTATATTATCTAATATGTTCACGACCGATTCAAGAGTAAATTGGCCGGTTCAATGGTGAACCGCCCGGTCCAATATCAAAAAAAATTAAGAAAAAATTAGAAAACCACCTTTCAACATAATTAAGGCTGGTTCAATGTAAATTTTAACTGGTTCAGTGGTTCTAAGTCCGGTTCGTTGACTTTTATGGCCGGTTCAATGTATTTCAAGGCCAGTTCAATAGGTTTAAGACCGGCCCAATGGGTTTTATGGCCAGTTTAGTAGATTTAATACTAATTTAATGAGTTTTTTGACCAGTTCAGTGGGTTTCTTAGCCGGTTCAGTAGTTTTATCACTAGTTCAGTGGGTTTCATAGTCAGTTTAGTGCGTTTGAGATCCGGTTCAGTGTTGTTTTGACTTATTCATGGTTGGTTTAATTTTCTAGTGACTAGTTTAAGCTCGGTTTAGTACTTTAATGGTTGATTTAAAGGAAAATTAATCCAGTTTTTTGTTTTATGAGCCGATTCAAGACTTCAATATGTGAGAGGTGTTTTAAATTTGATCGGTTTTGGACCTTAAAAATTTCTAAAATAGGTTGAGCATGAAAAACCAAAGATTATAGTAGGTTATTGGAGGGGATTTAATTCTAAATTGATTAAGTTATGTGAAATCCTAAAAGAAGGATTTTGTCATTTTTAGATCGTCTATTCGATTCTCGTGGAGCTGTATTGCTGAAACTCGGGTCTCATGACTCTTCGATTTCTGTGAGTAATAATACGTATTTATATGCTTCATTAATTTCTATATTTTTAAATGATGAGTTTTTATATAAATTGTTTATAAATTCAGTAATTTCAAAATTGAAATTTAATATGTTATAAAAGTTTACAATAACGTATATGTCATTTTTTGATTTGTTTGGAAATGTCTTGAATGATTGATTTTGATTTTTGATATGTTGAATATTAAATTCTGTAAAATGATTTTCTGTTATTGTTATGTTTGGACACTTTGAAAGGTTGTAAATTGTTTCTAGTAAACTTTTGGAAAATGTTTTGAGGAAGTATCGAATGGTTAGAACACTACAACTAAAGTGTAGTAGGCATTAGACTGGGTGCACCTTGACCTGAATTCCTAGCTAGCAGGGGTGGTCCTAGACGATCACGTGAGCCTGATGTGGTAGGCCTATTTCTTGATTACAGCAGATGCCGTTCTGTTGTCTATTTAGTTATGTATATGTATACCGCAAACTATAAGATTGCTATCCTGATTTTTATTCCGTTCTTTGTTACGAACTCCCTAACTTGTACAAATTAGAAAAGTTTGTTTTATGATGGAAATTATATGATATATGTTCCTTGTCATGTAAATATGCATTACTATTCACTGGGTCATCAGATTCACCCCTTAATTTTCCAGACTCAAGTTTTATACTTTCGACTGATTCTGCTGCATGAGAAGAGTTGTTGTTCCCGATTCTGTGGTTCCAACGGATTTGGTTTTGAGTGTAGTAGTTAGTTATTGTTCTTTCCTGTTGTGTTAATCTATTTTAGTTAGCACATATAGAATTTGAGTTAAGGACTTTTCAGATCTTGATGATTGTATTAGATTTTCAAAAGTTTGTATTAGAATGCGGACATTATCTTAAGTTAAGTTTATTTTGTTTTGTTATAATTTAAGTATTTGAGACTTGTAGGGTTAGAATTATCCTGACCCTACCACCGGTCACGAATTTGACTTTCGGGGTCATGACAGTTTAAGTATTGTAAAGATGGGTTGTATGAACCCTGCTGCACTTTTTTAATATTGATTAGAACCACTTTTTTTTTTTTTAAAAAAAGATTACAGGTATTTTAATTCACTTTATTATTTAAAATTAATTATATTATGATTACACACCTTTTTTTAATATATATTTTTACATATTTAAATTTGATTATTTTTTAACACATATAAAAATATTTTTATCATTTATATCTCCCACTGCCATCATCATTCGGTATTGATTAAAACCACGTTGTGGTGGAAAACCGCGACCCACCACGGACCATTGTGGGTCAAGTGGCCAAGTCCACCCCCGTTCTGGTTGGTCAGTGAGGATAAAGACTTTCCTGTCCTCCCATTGGAATGGCAATTTGGAAAACAACTTCCACCCTGTCATACTTTAATGCGAATAATTTTATTTTGAGAGGATTAATTGATTTTAAGGTATAAGTTAAAAAATTTATATTATACTTTATATTATTAATTTGATTAAAATTAATAGTGTAAATTAATTATAATTATTTCAATTACTTTCAGTAATTAATTTTGTATTTAAATTAATTGTAATTAATTTATACTATTAATTTTGATCAAATCAATATATAAGATGTGGTGTAAACCTTTACATGCTAATTGGTCTATTCTCTTTTATTTTTATTATAAATTAATTAGTAATAATTTACTATACAACTTTCGACACGTGGCATGTACAAAATATTTTATCTTAGTTTATTGTTATTTTTGTTGTGATTTTTACATTAAAGTATATATTATATATTATAACTGTATTAATTTTTTTTTTTAAATCTGGATGTTCTCACTTTGTTTGATGATTTGACTTTCAGGGTTGATGTATTTAGTTTTTAATTTTAAAATTTATAAAGTAAAATATTGTAATTTTTTATATATAATAAAAATAAAAATTAAATAATATAATTTTTTTAATTTAAAGTCTTTCTAATCAACTACTTTAAAGTAGATTATAGAGTCTAAAAATATTTCAAGTCACCGAGAAAATAAGTATGAACTTTGTATGGATTTCAAATAAATATTAATGATATTAATAATTAAATACATATTATTACATATTATATAAATATTATATTAAATAAATTAAAGCTCAATCATTAGTAATAAATTTATTAAAGGCATTATAGAAAGATTAGAAATTTAATAATTAATATTAATGATGATATATTAATACATATTCATAATTTACAAGGAGTAATTCATCCGAAAGTATTTAGAGAGAAAAGTAATAGAGAGCAAAAAAGAAAATTTTTAATATAATTTATTTTTATTATTCAAAAAATAGAATTATATAATAAAAGAGATCTTTTAGTTATTTTATTAAATACAATGCATTTTTTTTTTAAAATTAAATGTACTCATTAATTAATTAGGAATATCTTTTATTATAATTAATAGTTGTAAATTAGTCAACTCACAGGTATCTAGTACATCCTGATTAGGATTATTAATAGTTGTAAATTAATCGACTCACATGTATCAATACATACTGATTGATTCGAGACAGACCCAACGGCTGGAACAGGCTTTTTTTAGAGAAAGAATGAGGGCAAAATTGGTAGTTCGGACATTTCGCCCAACCGGTGTCCCGCCGAGACGGATTGTCAAGCTCGACCCGACTCCGATTCTGGCGCCATAGGGTTAAGCTAGGGTTTTCGAACTAAAATGGTCAACGGGCGGCTCTTTGCGCGCAGCTATAAATATTCTTTCTCCCATCCTATTGGCTTTGCGGATTGAGGAGTCTCCTGCTAAGTGCAAAGCCTCACAAAAGCCTACTACTCTCTCTCACTGACTAAGCCGATAGAGTTCTTGCGAAAATGTTGTTGATCAAGCATTTGTCGACCTCGATTTCCTCATCATCCTCAGCTTTATTGCGCAGGACCACCATTTTCAAGATGAGGTATTCCTCCGTTCCCACCATTTCTCTAGATGGGACATCTTCATGTCAACAATCATGTTTTATTCCAATCCAAAGTAAAAAACACTAGCTTTGGAAAGGAGTGGCTAGCTATCGTTAATATATGATTGATTTGCTACTGCAGATCGTACCATGTTATGCTTCCCGCTAACAACAGTGGGTTTTGTAAATGCATTGCAGCTCCTTCCGAGAAGACTGGTAGATCTGCCTCTTTATGATCATTCATCATTAAAAATTGTGAATATTGCTGTGTGTTTGCATTTGGGTTTGACGTATTGATTCTTTCATGATTTACGCATTTCTGAGGTTGGGTGAAGGCGTAGTGGGGTCTGAGTTTTTTACCATTGAATGCGTTCTAAAAGATTTTGTGCTTAAGCTGATGATTTCTGATGCATGCAGCTGTGAGTGCGCTTGCAGTTATGGTTATGAGTTGGTATACAAAGATATTAACAGAGTGAAATTGCTATTTCAATTGATGGTTGAGAGATAACTGAAGAAAAGCTGTCCATCTAGGCAGTCAATATTGTTAATACTTCTTGTAATTTGTGAAGCTTACAAAACAAAGGTCTCCCGCAATGCAAACATGGGCAAGCTTCAAGCTGGTTACCTGTTTCCAGAGGTGTGTTCCATCAATCTGCTTCTGTAATTATTAACTTCTTTCTACTGTCTCGTAGTTGACCTGCCAAATTTGGAAAAATGCTTAGACGAGTTCCAACGTGCTCTCATGCATGTAGGCAATATTTTATTATTCATACCGTGAACACGTGCATCATATCATTTGAAACAGGGATGAAAAAATGGGTTGGGCTCGATTAAAATTGAAAAGGATCTAAAGATTAGGCTAAGGAGAATTGGGCCAGACGGGCCAAAGATCAAACCTAATGGCAGGCGAGTAGGCCGAATCCTAGAAAAAAAGGGGCTGGGCTTGGATCTGGGCAGCTGATTGGGCCAATAAAGTGACTTGGGCCCAATCTTATTCCGCAGGCCCGCGCAGACAAGCCGGGAAAGAACCGGGCCACGAGTTGCTCGGGAAAAGAAGAAAATCGGGTCAGGCCGCTCGGACCCAGAAGCAGGAGGGCCGGATCTGCAAGAGGATCATGGGTCAACCCAATATCAGTGGGCCAGGCCCCTATCATGCGGGCCTGGGTCCGCCCATCAGGCAGTCCGGGTGGGCCAAAGCCAGACGGGCAAAGAAGCCGGATCGGGCAAATTCGAACCGGGTCAGCATCGGTGAGTCGGGTCGGCAGCCATGGACGTTCCTCGAAGCTTCCCCAGGCACTCGATCGGGGCTCGCGAGGAAGACAAAGACCCGGATCTGCACAGAAGATGGAGATCGAAGCTCGGACCGAAGATCTGGGAAGATAAGCTCGAGCATGAGAAGATCACGAGAGGGACGATCGGGAGGTTCAAACCAGATTTGGAGGAGATCTTGGTTCAGATTAGATCCTAGGGAGAGGGAGATTCGGCCGAGGGATGCCGATTGTGAAGGAGGTAAAAATAAATCTCCGAATAGATTAGGATAATTTGGCTCCTGCGAAAGCCTATAAAAAATTTAGATTTCGTTTGTTCTGAGGGTGAGAGAGATAGGACTTCGATGGAGAGAGATATTCGATCCAGAGAGCGAGATCGAGTAGGGGAAAGAAAGGACTGGGTTTCCTTGTCCGTGCGATGTTGCAAGGTTGGGAAGAAAAGGAATCTTTCCGCAGGGGTGTGTGTGCTGCCTCTTCTGTCTGGTTCCTCTGTTGATACACAGCGTGGGTGTGTGTGCTCCGTGATCTGTGTTGGGTTATGTTAGGGTGAAATTCGGAGATTCAAGATCTGGCCGATTGAGGTTCGTGTGCAAATTGGAGTAGAAGGAGTGGATCCAAGAATTGGATCCCCTCTATTGATTCGCAGAGAGCTCGAACCAGAACAGAAAGGCGGAGAGGAAGATGCGCGTGCTTACACGCCCCAACAGAGGAGTCCGGAGTAGGGTTGTTTGTAGTTAAGCTTGGCTTGATTTGAAGTTTAACTACCAAATAAATTATACTTTACGATTCAAGATTTCTAGAAACTAAACTAAATCATAAACCTTCAAGAATTAAACTAATTCAAATCACGGTTTATGATTTGATTCGATTTTAAATCACATTTTATAATTCACTATTTTTATAAAAATTTTAATATAACCTTTCCTAAAAATTAGATATTTAAAAATATTTTAAATTTGTTTAATTAAATATATTCATTTATAATTGCACAAATGAAGACAAGAATTCTTAATTTTCACTAAAAATCTTCTTATAAACAAGAATGCTGCACATAAAAAATTAAGAAATCCAAGGCACCTTGAAGAAATGGTGAGTAAAACATACTGATCATGAAGAATCTCACTCCTGCTCTCTACATTGAAATTTCTAGAGAAGATAACTTCAGCACATCCACTCACATAATTTATAAGACCAAATTGGAGCTAAATACATTTACCGACCAATTAGAAAGCAGCAAAAAGCTCAATCCCCATGGTAGTTTGTGAGATGAGGAAAAAAGTAAAGTTTTATAGCAATAATGTAGTCATATTTCATAAAAGATAATCAAACTTTTGAACAAAGTTATCGAAGGTTAAGCAAGATTCTTTTTTTACTCTACCTTTCTTAAGTCAAGGTGAAACATCTTCTCCTCTAAATACAAGAGGAACATCAACCCTCAATAGAGCATGTAAGTACTGCATATGTGCCGACATGCAAATGAAACTGCAACATCCAAAGAACAATGAAATTAGAATATGATTAACTAGGGAAAGCTCAAATGATCATCAAGATTATTAATTAATTTCCAAAACCATTATAAATAAGGAAAAGTTAAAAACTAAAAAAAATGAACTAGAACTGAAAATACTTTGCGTCCTCCTAATCAGCTAGTCTTCAAACTCCCAACACACTCCTATTCTAGAATTAATTTAAATCCACCATTAACATTATCATAAACCCTAATTAGACAGCCTGTTACCTATGACTCTATGCACATATTTATGTCAAAATTCTATACTGCAACTTCTATATACCCTGTTTCTCCAAGCACGTTGTCACAATAACAATATAAAATGCCATTAAATTGGTAAAGTACATCCAACAATCAGGGACATATCAAGTATTCTAAGCAGTTTAATGCAAGAATCAAGCTCAGAATGTGACTAATACCAACAAAACTCATAAACTAACAATTAAACCAAGTATTCTAGCGTACAAAAAAGACTACCTCTGTATATAATTCGTAATCTCCTCTTTGATTCTGCAGCATTCACTGTTCTTAATAGTTAACTACAGCAAAAATTACACTTCCCCAAAACCAAACATAGCCCTAAAAATCCAAATTCACATCCCATTTTGAAGGTTTTTAATTCAGCTAAACACTTACATTTCTAGTCAGGTTTGCAATAAACAGAAGAGATAGATATACAGAATTGAAAATCTACCTTTTGAGACAATACGCGAACCTTCTCGATGACGTCTTCGGACTCGAACGCTGAGAGAAGAGGAGAGAAGCGAGAGAAGAGGTGAGATTGAACGCTGAGAGAAGATGAAAGAAGCGGAGGGTAGCATGAGATCGAATGCTGAGAAAAGATGAGAGAAGTGGAGGGTAGCAAGAGGCGGGCGTTAGGTTTAGGGTTAGCTGCACTGGTTTACTAATTAGTGTATATATATATATATATATATTAAACAAACAGTTCAGTTCGGTTTAGATAACTTGGTTTGATGGCTAAATCGTAAGCCGAACCGCAAACAAATTATTGTACTTAAATCGAACTGAACTAAATTGTAGGTGAACTCAAACTGAACCAAACTGCGGTTTGGTTCGATTTACTCAGTTTAATCGGTTTGGTTCAGTTTTATGAACACCCCTATCTGTGAGTGAGCAAGATTGGTCCTTTAGCATGTGTAGCGCATGTGTGATAGAGAGTACGAGCGAGATTAAAGGGCCGTGCACGTGGAAGCGTGTGGATGTAAAAGCCAGACGCGCGAGCGAGTGACCAAGGCACGTGCTGGCGCTACGAGCATGAGGAAGTTCAAGGCGCGTGGATCAGACTTCTAGGTGCCTGTGGAAGCGCGTCAGAGGCCAAAAAAATCCAAATATACGGCGTTTTAATGAAAAATTGAAAAACAAACTAGGTTTATTATTTCTGAGCAAAAAATAGACCAATTTCCGAGTTAAAAGGTGAAAAATTTTGAATTTTTGCTAATAACAGTATCATACTGGTACTTGGAATGGAATTGGAAAAGAGGCATGTTGCTTGCTGCATAATACCATGTGCTAGGGAATAGACGTACATATCATTACAATGTTGGAATTTGAGGCTTGTATTTAGAAATTTCTTTTTAATACTTGAACAGCTAAAAGGATGTCGCCTATTATTTTCTTGGAATTGATCTTGTATAAAAATATTTCTAGGCTGTAACCCTTTCTATATTTTGCATTGCCAAAATCTTCCGGTTCCCTTAGTTTAGCATCATATTATTTGTCTATTGTTCTCTTTTCTGGAGTCCATTATATTTGTCCAATTGATTGTGTTAAGCTGATGTGTCAATACTATTGTTTTGTAACTTCCGTGCTGGCATGGGAGAATAAATCAAGGTTTTTCTTTTGTAGATAGCTAAAAGGAAGGCTGAACACATGTTGAAGTACCCTGATGCGCAAGTCATAAGCCTTGGAATTGGTGACACTACTGAGCCCATTCCTCAAGTTATAACTTCTGCCATGGCAAAGGTACGAGATTTTGTTTGATGAAAATAAAAATAAAATAGAAACTTTGGTAATTTCAGAACAACTGTTTTCAGTTTTGCCAACTTCTGTAAATGAGTATGGCTTATGAGGAATTTACATAGAGTTGTTATTTGATTGGAGTTAACAATGTAGCTATTGTTATTTCTTCTTGCTATTATTTATGTTTCGTGCATGGGAAATGGTATGGTTCCTGTTGAATATTATTGTTAAGTTAAGATGCAATGACTCTTCCAACATCAGTGTCAGCAGTCTTCATCTTTATACTAAATATTTGATTTTAGACTGTTGCAATTGTCAATTTTTCTTACAAAGAGTTTTTTAGAGGAGTCTTGTAGCATGGGCTGGTAATTGGACGTATATCACGTGGCTAAGAACGTATTAGCATTCTTCAAACCCTTTTCCAAATATACGAAGGCTTTTGTATTTGTTATATTATTTATTGGCTTATATTATTTTTTGTTTGGGAACAAACGTGTTCATTTGAAAATACTAAAATGTTCCAATGTTGCTAGAGGCAGAAGATGATGTTCACTAGTTTTGGCTTTTGAGGCGGGTATCCTAAAAAGGTTGAGCCACTCTCTTTTGGTGCCTGCCCTAATGCTGCTGAAATATGTTTTAGCTGTAAAGTATTTAGGCCCTTCATACTGCTTTTGAAGATCATTTTTCTAAACTACCTTTCAATTGCCCATCCTTCCAAAACATGCTAAATCTTAATTGGTTAAATTTGACTCCGTATATGAATTCCTATCAAATCTTCCAAACAAAAGGGATTTCTACCTTGTTTCTTTTCTTTGGCTAACATTGCCTGTGGTCTCTTCTTCTCCTCTTAGGCAGGTGTATCATTCTTTTTGAACCCCTTCAAGTTACATCTAATTGCTGATCCTCCCAAATAGATCTTACTGCCTTGTTTGAATTCCATTATAAACTCTGGTTTTTTCACCTCTCTAAGGAGTCCAAAACTGTCCTGAAATTGTTTGCCTGGACAGTTTATTGGAGAATGCTTGAGCTGATTTTTTAAGCTGCAATGGAGTCATTAAGTGCTATATTCTGGAGAGTTGCATGAAATATGAATTACCTCCTAACCGTAAAATGTACCATGAAACAAGTGAATGATTTTATAGATAAATATAAATATACACATATATCAAGGGCTGGTGGGGGGAGCTTTTGTCAAACAAGTTTATTTAAGGAGGTCAATAACATAGTGTGCCATACTATATATTTAAACAGATGTTCATGCTGAAATGTGTCTGATCTGTAATAAAATATTAGAATGAAGCACCTGTCAAGTGACTGTTTATGTTCACCTGCTTCTTACATTTTTAATGTTTTATTTTATTTTATTCCCTCTTATTGGCAGAGAGCACATGGACTGTCTACAGTAGATGGCTACAGTGGCTATGGAGCTGAACAAGGTGAAAAAGTATGTGGCACTTTTGTTCTCTGTTGACTATTTGCACCTCTTTATTTTGTTCCAGCTGAGGTGTTTTTAACGACACAGTTCCGCATGTATATTCACATTTTTACATAGCATTCTGGCTCTTATTGCCATTTGTGCTCTCTGTTTTTCTCTTAGATTTAAACATAATCTCACTTTAATTTTCTGCATGTTTTGATGCGTAAGTTACCATGTGTATGCGTCAAGGTCGTATGTTCTGACTCTGAAGCGTAACGTGATCTGGTGTTGATTTCTGGAAGAATAACTACAGCGCAGGTGCACGCATACATACATGCGTTTTTGTGCTCAATGATGGTTCAAGCCTTGAGGGCCTTGGAACCTTATGGTGTTGAATATGTTGATGGATTTCAGATGGCAAGGCGTTGCTCAGCTGACTGTACTTGATCCCTCTTTCCCTCTCTCTCTCTCTCTCTCTCTCTAAAAGAAAAGGGAAGAAAAGAAATAAAGTTGTGCTAATGAACGAAGTGTATATTGGCATCTTACTGTCTCGTTCAACTTACATCATCTTGATTGAAATATTCTACTTCGACTTGTTATGATAATACTTTCTACTATATGTTTGCTAGTGTCTACACGCGCGCGCGCATATATCCATATATGCTTGACAAAGCAATTCTGCATCCTTGCTTTGTGTTTCAATTTATACCAATCCTTTCTTTGTTGATCTGTGCAGTCACTGAGAGCTAAAATTGCTTCCACTTATTATTCAAATGTTGAAATAGGGGAAGATGATATATTTGTTTCAGATGGTGCAAAAAGTGACATAGCACGCCTCCAGGTTTGCTTTGGTTTCTTATATGCTTGTTACAAATGCTGAATTTTAAGTTTTGTTCTGCGTTATATATTTATCTAATTTTATTCAGATCTCTATACTCTATGTCTGTGTTTTATGGAATCTTCCCTACCCTATAAAAATGGAAAAAGGAAAAGGAAAAGGAAGGATTATAAACTTTGTGGTCAGTGCTTCTACTAAATAGTGCTAAGCTTGACATACCTTTGATTTTCTGGAACAGGTTCTTTTTGGCTGTGGTGTTACTATGGCGGTGCAAGACACCTCATACCCGGTAACTAGTCCATGTTTTCTCCTTCACTTAACATGCCATCTTAGAAATCCATGTTTTCTTCTTCACTTAACATGTCATCTTAGAATCCATTTTCTCCTGTATTTGGTTTACATTGGTTTATTGCAGCCTGATTAATTAGTGCAATTGCGAGTTCACTAGCCAAGATACTACCCATAGTATGGGTTCTAGCTCAAATTTATAATCTGTAATCATGCAGCACCTGAATATTTGAGTGCTGTTGCCACCTTTTAATCCTTCCCTTCCGCCCTGGTTTCCCTGTTATCATGTGTACAATTTTTTGAGAAATTCCTGTGACTTTTAGTTCAAGCTAAAATTTAACACTATCTGTCCAGCTCTGATAGTGGGTTCATCCAATCGGAATCCCATTGACCACTTGAACCCACTAGCTGCCAGTGTTCATATTCACCATCTCGCCATCAAATATATAATTGGTTGCTTGTTCAAGAGGTTATTGACACTGCCTGCTTTTTTTGATGTTGAGTTCTGAAAATCGACTTGAAAAACCAAGACTTGTTCATAACAATACACTCTGAACAAATTAAATTTATTTAATTTTGAAGAAGGAAACAAAAGGAGAACAGAGAACTACTTTTGAGGCTTCCATGTTATACAGTGTGACCATCTACATGCATGTTATATTTGAATGAAATGGCTGTATATGCATAAAATCTTATAAGTTTTTTCTTCATGAACTAAGTCTTCCAACTTCCACTCCAAAATCTAATAATGAAGAAGAGTTCAAATGGAAAAAGTAGAGTAAGTGTTTGACATGATGGCTTGCAATTTTTACCTTGTGGACTTTGTGTTTCTTCTTGCTAATATTTTATAATACAAGAGTTTTCTATCATATTGCAGGCTTATGTAGACTCTAGCGTCATTATGGGTCAGACTAGCTGTACCAAGAGGGATTTGGTTATGGAAAAATTGAGTACATGAAGTGCACTCCCGAGAATGGTTTCTTTCCGGATTTATCTTCTGTGTCTCGAACTGATGTCATATTTTTTTGTTCACCTAACAATCCAACTGGTGCTGCTGCAACAAGGGATCAACTGACTCGACTGGTGCAGTTTGCAAAGGACAATGGTTCGATTATAGTCTATGATTCTGCGTATGCAATGTATATATCTGATGACAAACCAAGGTCCATCTTTGAAATTCCTGGTGCAAAAGAGGTAAGAGTTTGAAACTGCTAAATGTTGTTTTCTCCAACACCTTGGTTGGGCGTATAATTCCTGCAAATTTGTCTCTTTTTAGTCTCTTGTTTGAGAGTGCCCCTATGTTGTCATTATCCCTTCCTCAAATATGGCCAGTCTTTTTTTTTTTTTTTTTGTGTGTGTGTGTGGTGTTCTGTGTTGTTTTTCCCCTTGTTTTGCTTGCATTATACTTTATTTCTCCTGTTTTATGTGGAGGACTTTTGTTATAGGAGGATCTCCCGTTTATTTGGTCATATGAGAAAGCTAGTTGAGAAAATTTTACTTCTTAGCTTAATCGCACAAATGGACAGATTTATGCTCTTGCTCTTGATATCCTGAAGCCATGTTTGTTGGCAAAAGGGTTGCCACTTGATATGGCACTAAGAGAGGGCAAGGACTTCTACCAGTAATAAGTGGGGGCACAATAGTACAAATCTTGTTAGAGGGGACCAGAAAGGAGGAAAAATTTCTTAAAGCTCAGAGAGCGATAAATCTGTTTATAGTACTTCTACTGAAAATATATGGCATATATAATAAGCCCCTAGTAGTGAGTACTCCCAAATTTTAGGCAGATACTTTAACTCTATTACACTTGTTTTTAATTTGTTTGCAGGTTGCCATTGAGGTTGCATCATTTTCCAAATACGCTGGATTTACGGGAGTCCGTTTAGGTTGGACAGTGGTTCCCAAGGAGCTTCAATTTTCCGATGGGTTTCCAGTGGCCAAGGACTTCAATCGTATTGTTTGTACTTGCTTCAATGGTGCATCTAACATCGCCCAATCTGGAGGTCTGGCATGTCTTTCACCAGAAGGCCGCCAGGTAAATTTCACCTTGTTATTTTTATCAAAATTTGCTTTTTGAATATGATTCTGGGAGAAGGATCTGACTTCAACTGATTCATAAATTTTGACACCATACAGGCTATGCAGGAAGTGGTTGGTTTCTATAAAGAAAATGCCAAAATCATTGTCGAAACTTTCACTTCACTTGGTTTTCACGTTTATGGGGGGGACAATGCACCATATGTGTGGGTTCACTTTCCCGGCCAGAAATCATGGGATGTTTTCAGTAAAATTCTTGCGAACACCCATGTTGTTACAACTCCTGGCAGTGGTTTTGGACCTGGCGGTGAAGGTTTTGTGAGGGTTAGTGCCTTCGGTCAGAGGGCCAATGTGTTGGAAGCGTGTAGAAGATTGAAGGAGTGTACATGTGAAGAAATGACATCCATTTTCTATCATATTAGATGTTTTATGCTATTGTAGAACTTTGTCGTGTTGCCTAAAATAAGGTGGTTCTATTTAGGTATCAGGTTAGAGCCATTTTCTATCATATGAGATGTTTTATGCTATTGTAGAACTTTGTCATGTTGCCGAAAATAAGGTTGTTCTATTTAAGTTTCAGGATAGAGCAGTTAAAATTTCTTGATTGTAATGTCTAGTTTGGGGAAGCTAGATCCTGTTTCTGAATGGTCAGTGATTCCTGTTTTGGATAATTGTGAAGTACATTTTCCCAGTTAATTTTATCCCTCAATTCATTTCCCGCAAATTATGACTATTAGAACCAGCGATTAAAAAATAAGGTTCGCACTCTGCCCAATCCAAATGATCAATGGTAGGAAAATTTTACATCATAAGTATGCTTCGATAGTTCTGTGCTAGTATTCTATTCTTAACGATCGCAGCTTAGATACAAGAGGCAAGTTCCTGTGGCTACTTCAAGCTTTAAACCAGAAGATAAAATGCAACCTGAAACGGTTATTAATATTTCCCACAGAAATTAACGTACAATAACAAAGAGGTTCATACTAAAAATTTTAATTTGCCCATTTTCAATTGCTAGAATGCAACAATAGGAACATCAAGGACGATGGAAAGACAACTGTTAAATCTCAACGTCCAAACAACGTTCTCAGACACTAAGCAGCCCATCAACCTATCGTGGCTTTTCTCTCCATCTTTTTGAGCAAGCATAACTGGTTTAGAAACCTAAAGGCCTCGCAAAGCCTAAGAAATGCAAGTCTAGTTCTAAAAGGGATTTAACCCATCTTGAGATGCAAATTACTGCAACTAAAAAAAATTCGGAAACAACAGATTTATTAAAGGATGATATGACATAAAACTCTTATATGACCAGAATACAGTTATTAACAATATCCTAAAAGATTGTCAAATATCATATGAAGGATACATTATAATGCAATTTCAGATATGTTATCTTACAATACCCTTCAGTTACTAAGCCCAGCAAACAAAGCTTACACTAGCTAAGCTGGGCACCATATATGATCTGTTTCTTAAGTAAACCTACAAATTATAAAACTAAAAATCTACTCCTTCTCTATACTTTTTGTCTATGCTTTGCAGGTAGTCTTGTAGTGTCCTGTTTGGTTGCACCGGCTAAATGCACAGTGTGTTTCTCCCGATTGAGATCCTCCCCACAGATTCGCTATTTTTTCAGGACGTCCAGGTGGTCTGCGCATCTTTGGAGGCCGCACAACTCGCACATCCTCATCATCATCATCATCATCATCTTCTTCTTCTTCTTCTTCCATTGTATTTTACTCGGGATGAGGTTTACATCTTCCGCGTATGTCTCGTGATAGCAAGCCCCAGTAAAAAACTTCTCCGTGAAGGCATATACACCTTTTCTGGATGAGATGAGCGTTGCGTCAGCACGTGAGCATGGTATTCCATAGAGCTGCCAATCACGGCAAGAACAAGAGTGGGTCCCAATATTTACAATGTTTGATTGTTCTGCTGATAGAACCTCAAATTCTACCTCATCTGACCGAAGGACTTGGCATGCGGAAGTACAATTGATTGCTTCTGCTACACGCTTCTCGGCACTAGGTCTAAGTACAGAAAACCATGAACTACTCTTTGCACGCCGATCTGCAAACTCAGCCACCAGTTTACTGTGAATCCGCACAATTACTTGAATTATGGGCAGCTCTCGTGCTCCCAAAATCCATCGGTTGAACTCCTCAATATTTGAGGACAGATGACCATACCGTGTGCCGTCAAAGTATACCAGTGCCCAGCGAGAAGGGGGAAACTGTTGAAGCCACTTTGCAGCTTAAGAAGAAACCTCCTCTATCTCCGCCAGTTTCTCTTTGAAACCGATAACAGTGGTGGAACACGCAACTTTCCATATAAGACTGATGAGCCTTGAATTTTTGAACTCTTATCCAATGCTTTCGCTCAAGCACAGCATGCAGAATGCATGAGAAAAACTAGGGAATTTCCTTTTTAGAGAATCCCCAACCTCCTTTTGCGCATCTGATAAAAAAGTAAACTGAGGGATCTTATCTGCATTTGTCTCTAAAGCTTTTTGTAACTCTGACCAAAACCACATCCAGTTCTCATCATTTTCCACATCAAAGACACCAAATGCGAGGGAGACAACCCACCATCAGCATCAAAAGAAGTGGCTGAAAGTAAGGTGCCGAGGTATTTGCTTTTAAGTTGGATTCCACCAAGACAAACTATAGGCAAACAACCATTTAGGAAACAATATATAGGTGCATAAAAAGACACAACAAGCCGTTGAAACCGGTTATCTGAACCAGCAGTGAAAACCTCTGCAATGCTTCCTGGGTTGCTGACCTTGATTTGCTCGCAGTATAAAGGGAGGAGGCGGTAACCTTCTCCAGAAGAGCCATAGCAGCTGCAAGTCCTCGCTCCTTTGCACGCCAAGCTTGCTTATATGGTATTGTAATTCCATATTGTTTGTGAATGTCATGCAAAATATCTTTTGGTTTATAGTTTATGTTATCTCGAAGCCTTTCCTCTATAAAATTCACTATCCAGTCAACGGAAGCCTGATGATGCCCATTTTGGGCATTTTTCCACAAGTATGTGTGGCCTCAATGCTTCGAATTATGAAGGCTGGGGCATTACGAAGTTTAACAGCACGGATGGGCCATGGGCAACCTTCTGCAGCACATTTGCAAAGTAACGAATCAAATCATTTTTTATAATACGAAGCTCGAAAGTGTTGTGCAATTGCTGCTTCTTTAATTGCATTCCGGAAAGCCTTGACATCTGGAACTCCTGGCCAACAACAAAATTGTGATCCTCCATGAGCTAACACATCAGTTAAAACTGCCCCTTTTCGGAAGCCGCTTGCAGTTCAACTTTTGAAACCTGGAAGATCAAATGTACTTTAAAGAGCCACCTATCAGAGTTGGGAAGAAGAGACAAGTTAAAAGAAATTGAATAATCAAAAGAGGAGCATAATGTACATCCAAGGATAGCAAAAGTTGATATCTTAAAGTAACGTACAAAATCTCATCATCAACAAAGTAACTAACCTGACCACCATGAAGACAACGGCTTGTGCCAATAAGCAGTGACAAGTAAATTATAGGATCTACATATCTATATCAAAGCCACAGTAAAGATGCAACAAGAAAAATTACTAAATTCCAATTGAAAACGGTATCCCCTATCATGACATAGACCAGACACAAATGTCAACATGCATCCAGAAGTATCATTGTTGGAGGTTTTCCCAAAATATTTGTCCTTCACCTTTGAGATCATTTCAACTCACTGGTTGAGAAGACAGCAGATAGTCTGCCTATCAAATGATCACATGTCCAGTTTATATTTAGCTTGTGACAATCTTAATTATTAACTGTTTCCATTTAAAAATAAATAAATAAAAACTATCAGTGTTTGGTTGTGTTCCACTTTCAACACTCCCCATAGGACAGGTTAGCCATTAAGTGCTAGTGTATTTCTTACTAGCGCAAACAGAGGATCAAATAAACTAAAACTCAATTAAACAAAAGAAGTGCGCAAACTCATTCCATTTTGAATAGGCATTTTACAATTTCATATATGTAACATAAATATCAATAGCAAAAATTGAAAATATTATTCAGAATTACCTCTGCAAAATGCTTCACCACAAAGCTAGACATTTTTGCACAATGTAAAATCCTTTCGTATTTTAACTCTTGATGAAAAGAACCACTTTACCACACATAATAATTGAAATGGACTTAAAAACATAAAAGCAAAAAAAATAAAAATAAAAAATCAATTAGATAAAAATAATCTTCTGTACACTTTCTGAATATATATCCATACTACTGTAAGTAGCCCATAAATGCAAAAATCATTTTCCGGGCAAAATTATCCTCAGAGTAGATGCTTTCATTAAAAAAATGTGTCAATGGAGATCTATAAACTAAATTTCTGTATGTTCTACTTTTACGCAAGATATTATTTTTATAATATTTTCTTAAGTTATTATAATCTAATTCAAATTCTCACTCAGTATATTTTTTCTTGCTCTTTGATTTTCTTGATTCCCCCTTTTTAATTTATTTCACTCAAGATCAAAGAGATACCCAATGCATTTAGAGTCTTTCTAGGGGTACGATAGTATATGAATCTATTTTGAATAAACAAAATTTACTTCTTTCAGACATAAAGGTCTCTCAGATTTAACAATAGGTGATTATTTAGTTGTGTAATATGTACATTTTAATTACTGTATATACACTTCATTGCTATAGATATGTTATTTTTTAATATATAAAATTCTTTTTTCAGCATTATATACTTGGGTAATTCTTTCACTATAAGAAAACAAGGCTTTAGCGATGAAAATTAGTGACGAAATTTTCTGTCGCTAATTACCAACGGATTGGCAATGGATCAGTGACGAATTACTAATCTGTTGTAAATCCATCGCTAAATCAGTGACGGACAGCAATCTGTAGCTAAATTTGTCGCTAAATCAGTGATTAAAAATAATCCGTTAGAAATTCGTCGCTAATTCAGCGACGGACAGCAATCCAATGCTAAATCAATGACAAAAAATAATCTATCAGTAATCTGTCACTAAATTAGCAATTGAGCATCAGTTTATCACTAATCTGTCGCTAATTTAGCAAGGGACCACTAATCTGTTGGTAAATTCGTCGCTAAATTAGTGACGGACCACCAATCCATCACTAAATCCGTCGCTAAATTAGCGACGAACCACAAATCCGTCGCTAAATTAGCGACGGACAATCAATTTGTCACTAAATCCGTCGCTAATTTAGCGACGGATTGGGTTCCGTCGCTAAATCTGTTGCTAATTTAGCGATAAATTGGTGTCCGTTGCTAAATCCGTCGCTAATTTACCAACGAACCACCAATCTGTCACTAATTAACCAACAGACCACTAATCCGTCGCTAATTTAGTGACGAACCACCAATTTGTCACTAAATCCGTTGCGAATTTAGCGATGAACATAAGTTTCGTCGGTAATCCGTTATTAATTTAGTGACAAAATCTGCATTCCATTGTAATTAGCCACTAATTTAACGATGGAACACATTTTCCATTACTAATTTAGTGACACAACTGTTTTTCATTGGTAATTCATCGAACACTAGGGAGTTAGAAGGCTCGGATTATGGATCGATGAGTTTGGACCTCGACGTTACAATGTAAGAGTGAAAATATATTTAATATATGAAACTATTACTAAATTTAATATATATAAAATTGAATACTTTAAAAAATAAAAATAAAAGAGGTAAGAGTGAAGATATATATATATTTATGAAAAATATAAATAGTTTTTTATAAATTGAGCTACTAACAAATTCAAATATGTTAAAAAATAAGAATAATAATTAAACTAATATTTAAACAGTTTATTTAAAAAATAATTTAAATATGATTAAATAAAGAATAAAATAAATTTTTGAAAAAATATAACAAAGTATTGACATTTTAAATTTTACCTTTCTTTTATTTGCAAATAAATTTGCAAGCCCAAAGCTCACGGGAAAATGTTACAGGAAATTAGGGTTGAGATAATTTTTTTATTTTAAAAATAACATATAAAAACAAACTAAATATACGCCAAACAAAGCCTAAAAGAATGGCCACTAGGATTATCAATTAAATATTTGATTTGTCTAAATATTTTGGATTTTTTTTGTGTGAAAGGGATTTGCAAAAATATCCAGCAATTTGAGTATGATCCATTGACAGCATTATAAATAATATTATTGCATATCTAAAATATTTTTTTAAAAAAAATGTCCAACTTTGAAAACAAAAACTCGTTTCTAAATTTTTTTAATATTTTTTTTATTTTGAAATAAATTCAATCATAAAAATACATCAAATACCTTTTTTTTTTTAAGGAAACGGTGCAAAAATTTTTATTCATTTAATATTTTTTTAAATTATAAAATACACTTATAAATTTATATGAATATAGTTTTAGGACTAGCATAATATTGTAGGATGAAAATGAAAGCAATTGGTTTTATATGAAAGAAAAGAAAAGAAAGAAAAAGGAAAAAATGAATGGCAATGGCCCCTTAGACTTTTAACTGAATTTAAGTTTAAATATAAAATAATTTTTTCATTTTAAATATAAAACATTTTTTTTTCTTTTATAATAAAAAATAATTTTATTTTATAATACCAAACATAGCCTCACTAGTTCCTTTTCCTCCTAACTTGCTATTCAATGTATGGATGAAAAAAGGGGCCTCTAGAAATTTCATTCCTCCAAATAATCTCCTTTTTATTGTAAAATACATACCAAATCAGGGAATATCTTTGTCCTTGAACTCTTTTCATTTTCTTTCAGTCAAAAAATGCATACAAGGCAAAGTTGTCAATCTAAATTTGATTTTAGTAGAATGTCTTACATATTTTTTATTTTTTAATTATATATATTTTATTTAAATAATTTATAATTAAATATTTATAACATAATTAATTAATCAAATTAAAATAAATTTGGAGAAAGAATGCACTAAATTGGGTCACAAGTTTGAAAATCAAATTTTTAAATATAAATGAAAATTTAATTTAAAACATTTTAGCAATAATATAAATCCAAAGAAAACCAAATAGAATTATAAAATATAAAATTATAAAATACACTTATAAATTTATATGAAATATAGTCTAGGACTAACATAAAATATAAAATAAAATTATTTTATTTATAAAAGAAAAAAATTTTTATATTTAAAATGAAAAATTAACGCACCCTATCTTTCCCTCCCCTTTTCCCTCCCTATCAAAATCTCTTGACTTATTTGTTTCTCCCCCTTTTACCCTTCTTCCCCTCTCTCCTCTCCCGAAAATTTCCCCTCAACCCAAATCTGTAACCCTTCCAGTCTCTTTCCCTTCAGCACTAGTGGGAGAGTCGACCACCTAGAAGCGACCGTTGACAATCGTGCTGTCATGCTCCGGACTTGAGTTTTCAACCTCTTCCTTCTTCCGTCCTCCGTGCTGTCATGCTCCAGATAACAAGGTACGACTCATCTTTGCTTTTTGAAATTTTTGTGTTTAACTTGAGTTTTCTTCAAATTATTTTGAGGAGTTTTAATATCTAGCCTATTTAGAGTGTAAATCCATAAAGAAATTACAATATAAGATGAATTTTTTGGGATTTTCTGCAACCGGGTCACTAGATCATGCTCCCGGTGCCCATGGCTTTCCGTTCTGTGCTTTAGGTTGTTGTTCTATGGATAACCAATGACTTGCATAGTTGTTTCATCTGCGTCTACTTGTTAGACAAGTTGACTTCTTGTTGGATTCGTACTTTGGTTGATGGGATTTTTTTTAAATTTTTTTCCTTTTGATATTTATACTTTGGTTATGGAGATGGTCATTTGTGGTTATCTGCCCCGCTCCCCTTGGCCCCCTTGTGTTTGTGATTCTGTCTTCTGGTTATATATTTTGAACCTATATAAATAAATTTGCTTGTGTGTAGGTGTTATTGGTTTACGTATTAAGTTGTCTTATTATACTTATGATACAGAGAAACAAAGGGATAAAAAAGTAATTTAAAATTAAAATACCATTGTCATATCGTTATGTAAATAAATTTTAATATAAAAATTATTCTAATTTTGTATTTTCGCTTTAATATCAAAAAGAAAATCCTGTTGTTTAATCGTAAGCGTGAGCCCTGTACATGCCATTCTCAGGTGGTCTTGGTCGGAGGGTACTATGACGCAGGGGACAATAAGAAGTTCAACTTCCCAATGGCCTCTCCACCACCATGCTAGCTTGGGGAGTCTTAGAATTTGGCAAAGCTATGGGCCCAGACCTTCCTCATGCTCTAGAGGCTGTGAGGTGGGCCACTGACTACTTCCTTAAAGCCACCGCTGTCCCCGGCGTTGTCTATGCCCAGGTCGGCGACCCCTACCTCGACCACTACTGCTGGGAGCGGCCGGAGGCCATGGACACCCCTCGGACCACCTACGCAGTAAATAAGACGAATCCGGGGTCAGAAGAGAATTGCCAAAAATGGCATTATAAAATTATTTTCAAGTAAATTAATTTCTGTTCTTTGTTTTTGGGGTACGTAGGTGTTTGAATTTGCAGATGAGTACCAGGGATCCTACAATGATAGCTTAAGGTCGGCAGTCTGTCCATTTCTATTGTTTCCAATGGCTACAAGGTAAATCTTGAATTAAGTGTATAATTTTTTTCATTTTTATTTTTATTTGTCTTACATGGTAATCGTTTGGGGAGGCAATTAAATAACTACCAAACAATGCTTCCAGGATGAATTGATCTGGGCAGCGGCATGGCTATTTGCCTGGTTGTGGTAACTAATATGGCTAGTGGTTATTATTGAATTACTGTTCATGTATATTCTTGACAGTAACGAATTTATAAAATTTTAAGTTATTATGTAGTTTTCAATTTATATGTAAAATTGGATTCCCTTCTTGGTTGACGATAACCTAAAGATTTTACCATAACAGAGTTAGAAAGAAAAATGGTATGAACACATGTTTAAAAACACGTGTTCAAGTTGATGGAGAAATTAGTATGAAAAATGTTGGTGCGACCTAATTTAAAAATATCGGTATGAACACGTGTTTAAATGGTAGTTAACATTATGTATCATTGATAGTTTGTTTAAACAAAATGGGTTTGAGGAAGTGAATTTGGGAAAAGGAGGTTAAAAAAGTATGTTTAGATAAAGTGGGTTTGAAGAGAGCTAGCTTAGATAGTACAGTGGACTTTGGAAAAATAAATTACGAAAATCATTTTTTTGGGTAATGACTTCAGATTGCAAATAAATAAATTTATCTCTTAATCCAACGGGGATATCTGAACCCCCGTTTTGAAGCCTATCAAACAGGGAGGGCCATGGAGTCAGCACGGAAGGACCTTGGTGATCTAAGAGAGGAAGATGCTATCAGCTTCGGAACCTTTCTATTTAAATACATCGACGTGTATGCGTCTCTCTCTCTCTCTCTCTCTCTCTATATATATATATATATATATATAAAAGGATCAATTGATACCAGGTGTGAGTGTAAATATTTACAATATATTTTACATCGTTGATTTGGTCAAAATCAACGGTGTAGATTAATTACAACTGATTTAAATGTAAATTAATTGTTAGAAGTTAGAATTACTAGAAGTTAGTGAAAGCAGCTGTTTAAAAATTAAGTTTCAACTCAGCTAAACCTTTTTGCAACTACATCAATTCTTGGAAGTCGACATTTAAATGTTTAATTCTGGAGGACAAGAGTTTGTCAGCCTGGTTTAATTGAATTAATATAATGTAACATGACAAATTTGCTGCTCTGAAAATACAATGGCTCATTAGTTGCAAAGTTGCTGTTTTTCCTTAATTGTTTCTAATTTTATAGTAATGACTTCATTCTGGCAGCATTGATTTCAAGATTAGAACAATTGAACTTGATGGCAAACACATAAAATTGCAAATTTGGGATACTGCAGGTGAGGAGCGGTTTCGGACTATCACAATAGGTATAGTTTTGGTTTTCAAATGATACGTGCAGCTGTATTTAATTGTATTCTCATCTATGGCACATGAAAATAATAGAATTACATAGCTTATCCACTTGAGTGATTTGATTATTAAAATGAACCAGGCTGTTAGAGCATCCATGGAGCTAAAAGTGACATAGGATGCATATATCTCACCGAGATACTGAAAGATTGATATGCTTGGTTGTCAATCAGAATCATGTTATTGCTTAGCTTTAAAATATTAAGTTTTCTTTTTGACATTTGAAATTGGTACGATTAACTGAATATCTTTAATTGAAAATCTAATTGCTTAGTTGATTTTGATCTGAGTACCAAGGAACTATGGGTATCTTGTTGGTTTGTGATGTTACAGATGAATCATCATTCAACAGTAACTTCCTTTACCTTTGCAGTACTTGCTTCCAATACATAACAAATTTCACATTAGATCACTTCTTCCATCTAGCTCGTGTTTTAAGTATGCGAAAGCTCAAATAGTTTTTTGTTTGTGGTCCACTTGATTGTTTTTTTTTTAGCGGACAGTGTATATGTCTAATTCTATCCTAACTTGTAATTCTAATAAATATTAGAATTTCTTTTACTAAATAAGCTATATTTATTTCACTTATTCATTGAGCTTAGCTTAGCTCCTTTCAGACATAGGAATTGGATTCACAACATTGAACAACATGCCTTAGATAATGTTAATAAGATACTGGTGGGAAACAAAGCTGACATGGATGAAAGCAAAAGGGTAGGCTATTCATTCTTTTGCATATTGTCTCATTGGAATCTCTTCTTAGAGTAGGTTGTTAGATTCTCAAACATATAATTGCTTTTCTTGCACTTTTGGTTTATGTTTGAGTATCTGGGTTTGGAAGGAAATTAATTTAACCATGGCTAGCTAAATATATTTTTATTTTTCTTTTTTTTATTATTATTAGCCATGATTATAACCGTGGTTAAATTAACATCTAACCGTGACAAAAAAAAGGTTGCCATGGTTCATAAAATTGTGGCAAATAACATTGCAACACAGTTTTATGAATCGTGGTAACCTCATTTTAGCCACAGTTTTTGTGCATTTTAGCCACGATTTTGACCATGGCTAATTATTGATTTTCTTGTAGTATGTATGTATGAGTTATTAATTTATTATGTTACATGTATTTATTTTCTTATATTGTCATTTGAAAAATGTAGAATATGAAATATTAGAGATGATTTTTTTCTTTTTTACTTGTTTTTATTTTAATTATAATTTTTATTTATTTATATTTTATTATCTTATGTTTATATATATATATATATAATATATTTTTGCAGGATGGCAACTAGAGGAAAGGGAGGAAGAGGATCTAGAGGTAGGAGACAGGAACATGGTATATAAGGTTGTGGTTTAAGACGTCAATTAAATTCTTGATGAGGGTTAAGAGAATGATTTAGAAAATTTATACATACAAACATCCATAGGGCATTTATTTGAGGAAGGATCAAATAACGGTGATAAATATCTAGTATTTATAGTATGTATGTTGGAGTAAGACATTAAAAATTTGTTGGATAATATATATATTTTCATGATTATATTGTATTTTTTAATGAATTATGAGCAAATTGTATTATTTTCACTATATTATGCATTATGAAAATGAAATACATGTTTTTATTAGAAACAGGCATTTGTATTGGAAAAAAATTACCAACAAAAATTTAATTATAAATTTTTCAACCAAAAGCAAAATCAGCGATAGAATTTGTTGATAATTTAGTGATGTAATTTAGTGACAGAATTTTCAGACAGAATTTAGCGACGGAATTTAGCAATGGAATTTTTGTTGGTAATTTAGTGATGAAATTTTTGTTGATAATTTAGCGACGGAATTTCTGTTAGTAATTTAGTGACAGAATTTTCATCACTGATTTTCTGTTGCTAATTTAGCGACGGAATTTTAGCGATGAAATTTCTGTTGATAATTTAGCGACGGAATTTCCATTACTGATTTTCCGTCGCTACATTAGCAGCGGCCATTTTACCGATGGAATTTTTTTCGTCGCTAAATGCGTTTAGCGACGAATTTTGTTGGTTTAGCGATGGAAAATTTCTGTCGCTGAAGAATTGTTTTCTTGTAATGTTTGTCGTTTGGTGTTCAATTATTTTTTCCTAATTTGCATCTTAACTCAAACATTCTCATATTATAATGATAATAAATCAATAATATATTGCCCATCATGATCATCCTACATTTAATAGGAGATCAAAGCACTTTTTCTTTTTTTTATTTTTTTTGCATAGTACGAGATTGTTAATAATAAGATAGATAAAATAACAGAAAATAGCAGTTTTAAAAAAAATTACGGTAAAAAATTGTTGTAATTTATAATTAAAATTGTCGTAATTTATACAAAAAATTATTATTATTTATACTAAAAATTTCTATAAATAACAAAAAAATACCGCAATTTACTAAAAAGTGGCCATAATTTATACTCAAAACTGCCAAAATTTACAAAGACAAATTAACAATAAAAATGATAGTAATTTAACTACCATAAATCACCATAATTTAACCACCGTAAATTACGGTAGTTCTACTGCCACAATTTACAAAAAAACTACTGTAATTTACATTCAAAATTGTCATAATTTACAAAGAAAAATTAATAATAAAAAGCTGCAGTAATTTAACCACCTTAAATCGACGTAATTTAACGCTGTAAATTACGACGGTTCAATTGCCACAATTTACAAAAAAATTGCCATAATTTACAAAGAAAAATTAATAACAAAATTGCTATAAATTACGGCGGTTCAACCACCGTAATTTAACCACCGTAAATCACTATAAATTACAACGGTTGAACTGCCGTAATTTGCCGCTGTAAATTACGGTGATTGACGCGGTGGTGAGTCTTTAACCACCATATTATACTGAACGACAAATTGGATTTCGACAGTTTTTCAAACGGCCGTACGCGAAAAAAATGATCGTTAAAAATCGTCATTTTTTGACAAAATAACCATCATAATTTACGCATTTTTTTTGTAATGACATGACCTTTCTCTTGCTTGGAATCATGGATTTAGGAAAGTATGGTGTAACTTAAACTCCTTGGAAGCAATGAGACTTATTCACATGTTAGATATACCTAGATATCATTTGTCAGTTATAAGTGATATTTGCTATTTCATGTAACTGGACTAGGACATAAGAATAACTCATACTTTGAAAGAAGCAAACAGTTGTGTTGACTTCTTAGCAAAACTTGGAGTTGGAGCTGAAGATCTTTTTGTTCTTTAGGACCACCCTCATACAGGTCTTTCACATTTATTGCTAACAGATGCATTTGGAATAATGCATACTAGAATTTTACTTTTTTTCTTTTCTTTTTTTCTCTCAATGTACCAACAAAAAACACTATTTGGTTGCTCTCTCCACATATTTATTAATAAAGGAAATGGTAGTCTAGGGATTATGGTACAAAGTTTGATGCGATCAAGGATGAAGATAGTAAAATTCTCTTAATTGAAGTATTTGAATTTTTTATAATAATATTTTAATTCATAAATTATTTAATTTTTATTCTAATTTGCCATGACTCGAAAAGTGAATTCATGACTGGCGTTAAGATTTGAATATATCTCGACCTCGCAAACCTAACAAATAATTCAGCATTTAATTAAACCAAAACCTTATATAAAATTGGAATGAAATTAAATTCAAAACCCAACCAAATTATCAATGTATCGATAGGAAAATTTGTTTGTAGTCAAATAGGACTATCTAAGAATCCCAGAAATACAAAACTGATAGAAGCTGAAATAACTAACTTTTGCAATTAAAAACAAAAGTAATAGAAATAAAAGACTCCTTTTAAGCAGCGAGATCTAGCTGAGTATCGAACTTTGAATCTGAAAAATAATAAGAGTGAGTTATAGATCTAGTAAATAATAATATGCATTTATAAAAATAAGGGATATGTATAACATATAGAGCCAAAAACTTTACATTATAAAGAACCTTTATAGTTATCAAAATTTTAAAGAGCTCATGTTCCAAAACAGAACATATATCAGATGATGACTTCATAGTCAGCCGATAACAAAAATCAGAAGGTGGCAGTTTCATGTATAGATATGCAAGTCACCCATGTCAACCTAATACGAGAATCTAGCACCACCCTTACTAGATAAGGATACTGTACAGATGCACTCAATCTAATGTTTACTACCGTTAGTTACAATGTTTTAAAATTTAAGATTCCCTTAAACAGTTTTTCCCATATTAAACAAAACAGTTTAACAGAAATTTTTCATATACAAATGTAAACAAATTATATGTAAATAACATATAGACGTTCCAAAACAATTTTAGAAATTTTATACATGTCTCATGTTTTGCTTTTATAACAAAATTTCTTCAATTTTCAGAAACCAAATATATTATGTAAATTCAAAATTTATAATAGATATGGAAAATAGTAAATGTTCATAAATACACATCATTATTCACATAACAAGTAGGAATTGAGTGATCCAATCTCTGGTGATGTATAGGCTCGACGGAAACTGTATAAAAATATAAAAAAATGAAATATCTTATTTTAGGTTTTCAATACATAAAAAAAATCAAATAATCATAATTTTTTCTAAGTAGATCTTGTAGGTTTTTGTGCCCAAAATCCATTGTGGGCTACTAAAACCCGAACCGATCAAATAAGTCATGCCAGAATCTCGAACCAGACTTATAAAGTATAAAAGTGATTTATTTAACCTATAAACTAATCATTAAAGTATTAAACTAGATTTGAATCACCCACTAGGAAGTTAAATCAACCATGATTTGGTCTCTAATATACTGAGCTAGCCTTGAACTAGTCTTTAATGCATGGCCCTGAACATACCAATTAGGGGTCATGTTGATTATTTAACTAAATCTAAGGTTAAGTTTTAGATTCTAAATCAGGCGATTATTATTCATTTTCATAAATCACGGGTTTGTTTGTGTGTATTTTATATATTATTGTCACTAAAAAATTGATTACTTCTGTTTTTAACTCAAATATTATTTATTTTTTGTTCTAATTAACAAAAGCAGAGGGGTAATCCAGTAACGATATTAGTACACCCACAAATTATAATCCACCTATATTAAAAATTCTCTGTCACACCAACAAAATTTTGTGGTCCTTCTTATTGACCCAAATCTTGGGTGACCAATCCTTGCACAGCATTTGGATATTTTAATATTTGGTCTGGATCGCTCTCAATCAGCATCTTTACTGTTTGCATGACTTCTTGTGGTCTTTGGAAAGTCTATACACAATTGCATAATTTTCCCTTTCACGATTCTGGAAGACTCTTTTTTTTTTTTTTTTTTTTTTTTTTTGGGGGGGGGGGAAACGGTTTATGGCCAGAAAATATGTGTGTGTGTGTGTTTTTAGATATTATTTTTTAAAGCAATTCTTAAAAATAAAATATTCAAAAATGTCTCTGATTATGTAATTTTAAAGGTACTTAGCCTTCCCCTTGGAAAAATTTGGTCTTTCCCCGTTCCTCCGGCCAACCACCACTGCCATCATGTCCCTCAGCATCGCCACCTTGCCATGGCTGTTTTGGAAACATGGTATGCATGTAAATGACAGCATTGACAATCTCATTGGCAATTTTCACTCTACTTTTCCATGTTAATGATCCCTTACTTGCCACAACTCTTCCTGTCCTATACAAGTAATCGGAAAGTACTTCAGTACTTCCTGGGTGTTCACCAAACCTGAGCTGGAAACTCAAAGTCTAGACAGCAACCTAGAAGCTTCAGAGCATTCTTGTGGCTGCTCATTAAAGCAAGCATTGCCAGGTCACGGATAGAATGGAACTTCACCGTGCTGGATTCCAACTACTGTTAAGTTTTGTCATACTTCTTGATGAGGACCAGCCGCTTTTCGAGAGAACTCTCGTGCATTTTGTACATGGGTTACCTGTGACGATTTTGTTAAACCCGTTTGTTGCTTCAGAAAGCTCCTCCATGGAGAATCTGCGAATAGGATTGTCATATCGGCCATTTGAAAAAGTTATAAGCTCTTCAAGTAACAAGCTTCCATTTCCCAGGAATGCATCAGAGTCGTTGCTTGTCTTGTTACGATTCAAGAAGCAAAATATGTTCTCTCTCACACGAGCCATGAAGTGAGAATTATTAAGCCAAGATTAAATCCAAACTCCCTTCTATGTTTGCTGCCAACATGAGATTTATAATTAGTCAGAAAATGAAAATAACAGTTCATAGGACAAAAAATAAATAGCAAATCAGATCAAATCAAATGAAATAAAGGTTGAAACACGATTGCTCTGGAAATTAACTGAAGAGCAAATGAAATGAACCTGTTATCTTTTGCTTCAAGCTATATAGAAATCTTAGGAATGGAGGAGGGAAGCTTTTAGATGCCTTCTCACATCATCAGCCATTTCTGGGTTTTCATAGCATCTCTTGCTAACTTATGACTTTTTAGGCTTCCACGCATGAATGTTTTAATTATGCCTTTTGGATTTTTTTTATTCATAATAAAAAAAATAAATAGATTAAGAAACAAAACTAAATTTCTAAACAGAAACAAAGAAGCTTCCAATACATGGATTTCGTCTACTCCACTACCAAAAAGTCAAACAAAAAAAATGCTTTGCATCTCTGTCATGGAAACTGCAGGGCAACTCTATCCAGAAAGCAATTGATTTGTTGATAGGCTTTAGCTCTAGTAGGATGTTATTCTTCTTCATTTTTGTTTTAGTTTATTTTATTTTATTTTTTACAAAGAGAAGATGTGACATTTCCCATACCTTCTCCCAGCAAGACGCAGATGGAAAGTTTGAACTAGTTTAGATTAATCCTAGTTTTGCACTCTTGGAATCTATTCAACATATGTAACCTTGACCTGTTCAGCCTATTTGATTGTACTGTTGCTTAATCAAGAAGCATTATGATCAAAAGGTACTAAGCAGAGGATGGGTTACGACCTGGAAATAAAAGTTGTTCAATCGTAACAAATATTCATGATGAAAATCGCCTATTTATAAATAGAGAACCAAATGCATTATATGACAACAACAAACACAATACCACCTACCACTAGCGACCTATTTGACTTGTGTCATCTTCTCCACCGTGTGTGGCAAGAACTTGTCATTTCTTTGGTAATCAGAAGGTCTTTTTTTCAAACAAGACATTAAATGGTGAAAATACAAAAAATATATGAACGTTTGTTTTGTAGATGCGCTAAAATTACTTAAAAATAAAATAAGGATAAATATTTTAACTTATTTCACGTTCTATAAATTAAATAATAAAATCGAATAAAAACTCGAGCTGGATCCTTATTCAATTACATCTAAATAAACTAAATTAGGAAATAAGATATTTTGTACAATATTTTAAAATTTACTTTTAGACACTCTGCTCCTATTATTCAATAGTTTAGTTACTAAAATATACTACCAATTACTACCCACCATTGCCAACCGCACTGATGGCTGCCCCTCACCGTTGTCCACCACCCATCATCCACTACTACTATCTGCCATCGTTGTTGGCATTCCACTGCCACTGCTGTCTGTTGCCGTCCACCGTTCGCCAAAAAGTTAGGTGGCCACTGGAAAGTTTTATTCATGACTCTGCTCACTATTGGATTGTCAAAAAATAGAATTAATATTTTAGTAATTTATGTAATTATTTAATATTTTATTTAAATTTGAATTAAAATTTACTGAATGAAGTATAATAATTCAAAAAAATACTATGCGGGCAGTATATTGTGTCCGATTGCTACCCTATTTTTATCTTATCCAATACGACATACCCATGGTGCAGAGGAAAAAAATATAAGAAACCCACACTTCTCACTAAAAAAAAAAAAAAAAAAAACAAGATATACCTACCTATAGCTTCTCAAAGTTTGAGACTTGTTATGGGAAGTGCTGAATAAATAAAAGGATTGATTTCGTTCAGTTGGCATTCATGAGCGTTAGTTGAACACCTCAAGCCCTGATATAGCTGAAGAAACATAAAAATAAATAAAAAAAGACATGTAGCCCTTATGTTGTCTCCTAAGTAGAGCTAATGGTTTCCAGACAAAAATGAACAAATACGTTCTTAACTTAATAGAATTCTACATTTTTCATTAATTAGAAGTTCTTAAAGATAATTATTTTCCAAGAAAATATATTACCTACAATAAATGGCTGGTGTAATAATCTTAGAATGGACAAAAGCATAGCTGTCATTGCTTGATTGTAAACATTGCAATGCATATATCGAAGACACCAAAGACAAACGAAAGTTGGTTCATTATAGAGATGTTTCACTTGTTCTTGTCCATCCTAGTGGAAGGAAAAGGCCAAGAAAATTTGAAGGTTAAACTACATTTGAAGAGTGGAAAAGAAACACATTATAGATAGGTCTTGTTTTTACTCAACTCTGCTAATACCTGGGCCCTATTTGTCAAAAGCCATATTCATTAATAATGACTATAAATTACATAGCTGCTCTAAAGAAATGGTAATTATACAGAAATGAACCATGTCAAAGCAGTACAAACTTAAGTAGCCATAAATTTGTGCAGTGCATGTCATTTTTTTCACTGCCCAGATTGAAAAAAAAAGAAAATAAATACATATTTTTCTTGTGATGTTTTGTGCTTCTATCTCTATCCTCTATCCATGCTGTGAATTATGATTTCCAGTGAGGACGTGAAAGTTTGTGCATTGGTTTTGACAGGTGGCATGCAGTACCAATACGAAAAGGGGGGAACAGAGGAAGGAAAGAAATATTTTTACTGAAGCAGGTTCAAATCCAATATCAGCCAATTTTAGCATGAGAATGATTGCCTTTATGCTTTGAAGCTTTCCCTCTAATATTTGGTACTTATAGGTATTACTCATCAAGATGCAGATCCAAGTTGCACCATGGAAGTTGCTCTCGGAAATTGCAGGACTTAAATAGGATAATATTCTGCAATCAGTAGTCCAGAATAAAATGAAAGAAGAGAAACAGGTATAGTAGGACTTCATTTGGATATTCACTGGACAAACCAGACAAGATTTCAGAAAGAAAATGCCATAAGGGAACGCATCAGAAAATGCCATGGAAGCACAAAAGTTCTAAGATATAAGCTGGAAAATGGTGAGCTGATCCACCTTTGTTTGCAATGACCTTTAGATTTCTTATTCTTTATGAACTTTAGATTTCTTGAGGATGGACAAAAGAAAACGAAGGGAAAATCTCCAAAAAAATTTTTTTTTTGGCTTATTAGGAATATCATATCATAATAAAGACAATTGAACTTTATGCATAATTTGATATATGAAAATCGAAAATATTTTTCTAATATTTCTTTCATTTTACTTTACCTTCAAATATAAACCAACTATAAAAATTTTATAAGCTAAATTCTTTGTAATTTAAAATCAATAATTAAAACAAGTAGAAAAACCTAAAGCTTGATGGGATACCCACCAAATACCTCTGAAACTTTATTTAAATTAAGTAGTGATTCTGAAGTACAATGAGTTCCAACATTTACTTTTAGTCTCATGTCACCCGAAGCCCTATTTTCTTTGCTCTTGACTCTATCTGGAGGATTGTGTAATAGATAAATCGCAGTTGGCCCGTTGGTGAATAGGAGAGAATTTCGTCCACTGAGGAACCATGGACTATCATCTGAATCTGTGGAGAATTGTTCTGCGGAATTGAGTGAAAGAATTGTCATCTGAGAGAACAAGACATCCGTTACGAGACCATTACAGAATAGTCATTTTCTGCTAATTCATCTCCAAAATGATCTATAGCTCTCTGCCATTCATAGTGGCAATGCAGTTTACGGAGTATCAAACCTCCAGCGGCAATGAAGATATCCTGTAAAACAGTAACCAATTGCTGTGAAATTCAGGCCAATGACTTCTTGCTTCAGGGATTCCCATATTTCGACAAAACCCTCATCTCTTGTTGTCACAATGACAATGCTTCCATTCCCTTTAGGCAATCTTTCGTAGATTATAAGTCACCATTTGTTATCTGAGCCCCAAATTGCTGCTTTATTTTCTTTTTAAACGTTAATCTTTGATCACCCCCAAAACATGCATCTCCCAGGCTCCTACATGCTGCTAATAATTCATTATTCCGCCGAGCCAAAGCTCTACTCTTTCTTGATTGAAGATCGTCTGAGCTATTTGATCTTCCTCAACCCCAAGCCGCCCATGCCAACAACTCCAGTGGCAAAAATGCAAATCATTTGGCTCAAGTAGCCAATTCTTGATCGTCCTCGTCTTACCTTCTGAATCACCATATATCGCTCTGTAGTGCGGAGAGTCCTGAAGGCAACTGGAACGGTGCTTGTGGGAAGCCGGAGATGGAGGCATGGAGAGAAGGGAAGTCGCTGAGTAAAGGGCAAGTGAGACGGTTTTCTACGATTAGTTAATGTAAAATATTTACTAGTTAGGATTGATATTAAAATAAAATTTATCTCAACTCTTCATTTAATATATTCTTATTTAAATATGTATTGAATAAATTAATTTTCTATTTAATATATTTTTATTTAAATATATATTGAATAAAATAACTAAAACGCCTTTTACTCAACTAATGTCATTAATCTTTCTCTTACTCTTTTTCTTTTATATATATTCTTAAATTTACTTTTTAAAATCACATGTGAATAATATTTTTAAATTTTCTTTCTATATGTTCTCGTATTTATTTTTCAAAATTTAATTTCATTATACCGTCAATTAAAATAATTCAAGTATTCAATTTGGATATGCAAAAAATATATTAAAATTTTTTTAAGTGTATATATATTTATTAATATTTTAGATTTAATCTCTTAAATTCAAAGTATATAGAAATATAATATTTAAATATTTTTATTCATAATTACTAAAAATTGATTGAAATAAGATCAAAGATACAAAATTAAATCAAATAATTTGGTGTCTTTTATTTTATTTAAATCTTTTTGTTATTTTACTCACTATTAAAGGATATTTATTAGAACAATCTAATTAAATTGTGCATATCTCTCATAAAAAATCTAAATTTTTTATTATGAATATAAACAACATGTATTTACAATTTGTTTAGATATAATTAATTCATATATTTTATAAATATTTAATATTTAATTACTTAAATTCAAAGTATAGAAAATTAATTAATGTAGATTTTATTTTACTTATTACTAATTACTAACACTGATTGAAATAAGATATATTTAATTTAAATTAAAAGTTATCATATATAACTTTAATTTTTAATCTAAGAATTCAATACTTAAATTAATTTAGTATAAAAATCTAATAAGGACACATTTTTCATGTTTAGCATTACATATTGTAATACCCCAAAATTTGGGGTATTATTATATATAAAAAATTAAAATATTCTAGGAAAAGGAAATGGGTGAGGGAGTAAATCGCATCAAATCAGAATAGTAGAGACTGAATTATATGAAATTACAAGACTAGGGACTAAATCGAAAATATATAAAATTGATTCCCAAATCTCTCCTTCAGAGAGATCCTTGAACAATCCAGCCAAATCTGTCAAAATCATGCCAAAATTTCCCAAATCAAGTGTAAAGCCTCACGAATGTAAACTACAACAACGAATTTTCTCAATCAATTTTGGTTACTCAATCCTAATCTATGAAAATTTCCTAGGAAATTGGCCGACTTTGGATTGTGTTCATAGTCCAGTCTCCCCAGTCAATTAAGCTACAAAATATGTGATCAATTCCTTCAATTGCTGAAGTCATTGTAGTTGGCCAAGATTCCGAGCACCATCGCAGAGGTGGATCTCAAGAATTGGGAATAAATTCCAGTAATTATCTTGACCTTTGCTCTCAAGTTAGGAAAAAGGATCCGGAAAGGCTCAGGTCATAGTTGGGGTTCAGGCCCACTAGTGACTCGGTTCTCCAAAAAAAAAAAAAAGGGTTGGGCCATAGTTTTATTATGGGCTGTGGTCTATTGGGCCGACTTTGTTTAGTAGGGCTAGAATTTAAATAGAGCTAGATTTCAAATTGGGTTGGGCCGGATTGTTACCAGCCTTGGTAACAATTAGGTCTTTGATCCAAGCCAAAAAAATTAAAATAAACAAAAAAATGAATAATTAAGGAGAAAATATAAAATCAACCAGTTCAAGGGTAACATGACTGGTTCTCTTCTGATTCAAAGCATAGTAAATTAGGTTAATAATTGGACTAACCAATTTAAGGCCGATTTAGGAAAAATGCAAATATATTAGCCCAAGATCAGGGCATTTTAGGCTATTTTATGTGAAAACCATGCCGGTTCAACATACAAAGGGATAGTTCAGTGTATAATATATCTAGTTTAGTATGATTTATGGCCAGTTCAATATAGTTTATGCTGGTTGAGTGTATTAAAGGCAGGTTCAAGGCTGATTCACCACATAAGAGGCCAATTCAAGGTTGGTTTAGTATATTAGAGGCAAATCATGACCAGTTCAATACTTTAATGAATGGTTCAAGTCTAGTTTAGCACTTTAATGATTAGTTTAAACATAAAACAAACCAATTTTTATGTTTTATGAGTGCGGTTCAAGGTTTTATCACTTAGTTCATGACTTATTTGATTGTTTAGGGTTTAATAGTTCAACTGGGTTTCGGGCACAAAAATCTAGAAATTTGGTTAGATTTTAATAAGGGAAATTATGTTTATTTGATTTTTATATGTATTAGCAATCTAAAAGATAAAATTTAAATGTTTAGATTTTCTATACAATTTTGATTGAGCACATACATCACAAGAGATTTGACCACTCGATTCCTATTGATTTTGTGAGTAATAATGTGCATTTATAGTATTTACAATTTTCCATAATTGTTATAAACTCTAGTTTTATATGATATCTTTGATTTCTAAAAATTTGACACAAATTCTATTTTAAAAGTGAAATAAGAGACATGTATGAAATTTTTGAAATTATTTGGAAAGGAATATTTGTTAATTATGTTTGATTCTCTGCAAAGAAAATTATGTTAAACTATTTTTGTTTAAATTCTGAAAAATTTTGTTAAATAATTTCCATTTATTTCTTAAAATCGTTTAAGGGAGTTTCAAATTTAGAATATTGCAGTTAATAGCAATAGGCGTTACACTGAGTGCACTCTGTATAGGATCCCCATCTAGCAGGGGGTGGTGCTAAACCTTCATGTTAGGCCGACATGAGAGACTTATATATGTATATGTGTATACGTATATGGGTATACGAGAATGTCATTTTTTGATTTCCATTATTTGGCAAATTAAGTATCACCATTTGTTATATGGGTAGACTAAGTGTCGCCGTTTTGTTATTTGGTAGACTATGAGTCACCGTTTTGATTTCCAATATATGTTCCATTTTAGATTATGAGCTTTCTAAAATTTTTTAATATCTGTAAATGATTTGTTATACTATAAAGTTTCTGATAACTACAAATAGTTTTGTTTATACTGTAAAATTTCTGATAACTATTAAAAGTTTTGTTATACTGTAAAGTTTCTAGTATTTGTAAATGATTTATTATACTATGAAATTTTCTAATTTACATACTATACATGTCCCTTATTCTCGTAAATACATGTTATTATTTACTGGGTTTGTTAACTCACCCCTTATTTTTCTTTCTAAATTTAGAACTTGGTACTTGGTTGGATTCTGTTACTTAGAAGAAGTCTTTTTATTTTCTATTGTTTTCGTTTTTAGTTAGAAAAATTAGTTATTTTCATTCTATTAGATTTGCATCTTAGATTCCACAAGTAGCTTAATTTAACTATTGACATTCCTATGGTTATTTTGATAGTTTTGATTGAGATTTTGGATTTGATTTTTGATTTTATATGAATTTTTTGTTCAGTTATATGTTGAGTTATATCTTAAATTTGCGGGGTTAGAATTTATTCAAACCCTTGCGCTGGTCACAAATCTACTTTTCTGGGTTGTAACACATATTTAATTGTAACATTCCAACCCAAAGCCCTCATTATGTATTTTATATTTTATTTTGTATAGTATAATTAGTAAAATTATTAACAGCTTAAATTTAGTGTAAAAAAATAAAATAAAATAAATAATAATAAAAAACAAATAATAATAAAAGAATATAAAATAATAATAATAGTAATAAAAGAATATAAAAAAAAGAAAAAAAAAGAAAAGAAGAGAGAGAAATTTATAATTAGGTGGGGTTGTAAAAAGAAAGAAAAGAAGGAAAGTGAGAAAAAAGAAAGAAATAGAAAAAAGAAAGAGATGAAAGGAGAACATGAGAAGGAAATAGAAAGAGAGAGAGGTTAAACTGAGAGAGAGGAGGACGGGAACCGGGAGAGAAGAGGACAGGAGACGGCAAACCAATTCAGTCGACAGATTTTCGGGTGAGTTTTTAAAGGAAATTTTTATTATTCTCAATTTAGTTATATTTTAGATCTTTTTAATCAGTTTAGATTTTTGATTTAAATATTATTTTCATAATATTAGAGAATAAATTCTACCAGTTTAGATTAATCATTTTTATTCAATTAATTTATATTAATTCTACTGAGAAAGTGACTTGGTTAGTTTTATAAAAATAATGCAAAGTTGACATTAGAATTTGACAAAACTCCAATCTAAAAGTTCACCAACCCACCTACTGATTATTTTTCATAAAAAATATAACTATAACTTCTTTTGTGAACGTGAGTATACCCTAATATACCTAGCTTGACAATGAGTATATAATAATATTTAAAGAATTTTCGGAGCACATGTGTAGTAGAAATTTTGACCCCAAATAAAAATGGTACAAAATATCTTAATTAGAAATATATCTCATGTATGCACTAGCATATTCGTGTATTCATACACAATTTTTGCATGTTATTGATAGCGTATATGGTCACACTTTAGGAGAAATATACCGGCATATCAGTAAGGCTAACATGATGAATCTGGACACACACAGTATTAGTAAGGTGAGTGATTCTTTTCCTAAGTTCAATATTTTCCTAAAATAAAGAAATTTATATTTTTCTTGCAAATAAATATTTTACTTTAAAAAACCAAAGGTTTTATTTTTGAAATGTTTTTTTATATGTTATGATTATTTTGTTATGAGAAAAATAGAAACAGGAATCTCATTTTCACGCTGTATGTTATGTATAAAATGTTGAAATTCACCTGGATATATTCGCTAGGTAGTCACGTTACTGTGTTAGTACTACATGATTTATTTGCCCGGTGGGGCCTTACGATACTAACAAGCTATATGTATTCGTCCATGGGGGTGGTTCCTATGGAACTTCTCATGACCAGTAGCACCCAGTGGATTCTCGTTATGTTATGTTTATATCTACGTGCACTTCAGACCTTACGTTTATTTATGGAGCTGTTATATTTTTGCTTCCATCCTTAACCCTTTTAAGATATTTGGTTATGGTTGGATCTGCAAGCTCAACGGGTGAATTAGCCTTGATTTTAAATTATGATCAGTGAATTGATAATCTCATGATGTGATATTTTATATCAGTTATGCTAGTTTTACGAAATATTTTTATTTACAGTATTATGTAACATGTTCCTGTTTCATTGGTTTTAGTGAAAAGACCATTCACTGGAACGCAAGTCTCACAACTTATTTATTTTCAGGTTTTAGCAGTAAAGACTTGTAGCCACTTTGCGTATATCAGTATAGCAGTATTTGCATCTAGTAAGACTGAGCTCTACTCTTATCATTAGTAACTAATTACAGTGTTTGATGAGTAATGGATAGACAGTTGTATTGTACATAGATGTTGTTTGGAAAGAAGAGTATATAAAATAATTATAATTTTAGTTATGATAATGATTTAGTTTTTCTGTTATGTTAGGTTAAATTTTGTAGTTTTATTTAGTTTAGATGTGAGTTGTACGTTTGACTCAGTGGGTACGATAGTTGAATAAGTTTGACTTTCTCCGATGAATCCCGGGTATCGAAGGTTGTTAAATCCTGTTCTACTGTCACGTCTCGTTCGAATTACGGGGTGGAGTGTGACATTAATACTATCTCGCGTAACTAAAATATTAAATAATGTATACTTTTAAGTTGTTAAACTAAACTTTAAAATTTAATTTTTTTACAATAACTGGGTGCTTTTAATGATGTAAAGAGTTTAAATATAATTTCAAGAAATCCTAAATTTAAATAATTTATGAGTATGAATAACATATATTTTTAGTTTATATATATATTCATTAATATTTAAATTTAATTATTTAATTTATAAACTATATAAAATAATATTATATTTATGTAAAATTTTTCACTTATTACTAATTTATTGGAATTTATTAAAATAAGATACCTTTAATTTTAATTAAAATATATCAAATATAACTTTAATTTTTAGTATTTAAGAATCAGTAATTAATTAATTAATTCTGTACTAAAATTAATTACTACTCACTTTTTAATAGTTAATTTTAGTTATATCAAATTCATCTCAATGTTAAATGTTGGTGTGGATTTTTATTTTACTTATTAATAATTACTGAAATTGATTAAAAATAGTATAATTTTAAAGTTATCATGTAATGTCATATATATTTTAGACAATATTTTAATTTGCTTAAAATTACCCTATATAATTTATTGTTAAACAATTAGTTTGGATGCTTGTTAATTCAAATGAAAGTGTGATTAGGATTATACTTGGAATTAAATTGTTAAATCCTATAATTCTTAAGATTTTAAATAAAAATTTTAAATTCTTTAGGTTTAAAATTTCAAAATTCATAAAATATAATTCAACTAAAATTAACAAGTATATACTAGTATATAAAGTATTATTTTTATAAAAATATATGTATAAAATATTGTATAGAAATAAAAATAGTATATAAAATATTATTTTTATATGTATAAAAATTATTTTTGGTTTTTTTAAATATGTTATTTTATTTGTAATTATATTTTTTTATTCAACTGAAAATATTATTTTTTATTTATTTTAAAATTAAATATTGATATTTTAATAATATGACTAAAACCTATACTCTACAAACATTAGTGCATCTAAAATAATAAGTATAAAATGAGAAAAATATATAAGTCAAATCTATAAAATTTAAGTTAATATATTGTAATTATATATTCTTTTTTATTTTTTTTCACCTTTCTATTTCAAATCACGTCGTGAAAATCTATTTCTTTTGAATGCAAATGATCGATTGCATAAGGAAGAAGGTGAATAACGTGTTGATTACTATTTTGGTATAAAATATTTACTTTTTGACCCATATAAAATTCATCATCATTTAAACACAATCTTTAAATATTATTATTCTTTTATTTTAAACTCTTAATTCACTTTTCAACTTTGAATTTGTTGTAGTTTTATAATAAATTTCTAATTTTTTTTCATACAAGCATTAAGCATAAGTATATATATAGAGTGTAGGGGCTAATTTTTTTCCTTGGGAGAGAAAAATTTTATTTTATATAATATATTATTATAATAATTAAAAAATATTTAGCTTGGGAGGGGGAACCCCCTTAAGAACACATAATGTTCATAAATAAGTAATTTTTTTTTAAATAACTACTAATGCATAATATTAACTTTTTTATTTTATAAAATTATGTATTTTGTTTATTTAATTTTTTTAAATTTTCTCCTTGTGGAGTTTTATATTTTAATCTAAAATCAAGTTTTTTTTTTTAAAAAATTATTTTTGCTAATATTGAACAATGAATATTTATTTATTTTAATGCAAATTGTTAGAGATCAAATATATAGGATTTGTAAAACCCAATGTAAATTTAAATATAAAAAAAATTCAACGTGATCCGAACATCCGAGACGTTGGGATCCATGAAGCCACGAAGGGGAAGTTAGCAATTCGAAAATCTCGCAACCGACTTGATCAAAAACTTCTTTATAAAATCATTCGAGAGAGAGGAATTAACAAAAGCCTCAACAATTCATTCAAAATCCAGATTTTTATGTGTTTAATTTTCTGTTTTCACTTGTTCATTCTAGAAGCGACCCACCATAGCCAAACGGGTTTTGTAAAATTGGGACTAATCAAAGCTGCTCAAGGTGATTAAACTAATTGATCTTCGTCGTCGAGCCATTCCGAGCTTTGTCCAGAAAGTTCCTCTTCAAGTATTGCTGACATTCCAGGTAAATTTAAGAATCTTCAATTCGGTGGGTAACAGGAAAACGGGTTAGGGAGATGAGACCCATTTGGTGAGGGGTTTAAGGCCAGTTTAATGGTTTTGAGGTTGGTTTAATGGGTTTTTGTCCCAGTTCAGTGGTTTTTCTCACTGGTTCAATAAGTTTCAAGTTCGGTTCAATATGTAGGAGGTCCGTTCTAGTATTATGTTGATCGGTTCGAGACTTTAAATTTTTCCGAAATGGCTTAAAACATAAAAATTAAGAATAGGGTTGGGTTTTTAAGAATAAATTAGTTTTTTAATTAATATTGAGAAATATTACATTCTAAAATGAATATTTTGATTATCTTTAGATTAAGTGGTTGACTTTCGGGGAGTCGAACCGTCGAAACTCGATTTTTGTGATTCTCAGTTTCTGTGAGTAATAGTATATATGTATATGTTTAAATGCTGTTATACTTGTTTAAATTCATGTTATTACATAATTTGAAAATTTATTTCTATTATTATCCAGTTGAACTTAAATTGTTAGAAAAATTACAAGGGACATATATGTCATTTTCTGATTTGTTAGAAAAACTTTTGAATTACTGATTTCAAGTACTGATATATGTTTGAGACATTGTAAACAGTAATTTACTTTGTTAAAATTATGACATAATTTTAAGGGATTATTAGACTGTTAGAACACTGTGGCTAACGGCATTAGGCATTAGACTAGGTGTACCTTGGCTCGTATCCCCAGCTAGTAGGAGTGGTGCTAGACTATCATGTGTAGCTGACGTGGTAGGCTCATTTACTGATTTTCGGCAGGCTTTGAGCTGCCGTCTTGATATCTGTACATTGGCATATGTTGAGTTTGCCGTCCTATTTCTATTTAGTTCTCAATATCGAACTCCCTAACTTGTATAAATTGAGAATTTTGCTTTAAAATAATAAATGTTCGATATATGTCTCTCGCATGTAAATATGTATTATTATTCATTGGGTTAATAGACTCATTCTTTTATTTTCAGATTCAGGTTCGACTCTACCGACGGATCCTACAGCGTGATAGGAGTTGATCAATCTTGATTCTTTGATTCAGTTTTCGAGCACAGTAGTTAGTTTTCTATTTCATTCTGATGTACTGTTTCATTCCTTGTTAATTAGCTTTGAGATCACAGACAGGTTTTCAGTTGTAAGAATATGATTTGGTGTTTGTTTTATATTTCAGATCTTGATTTAGAAATTGTGATTTTCCATGCATCTAAGTCTCGTATTTGAAAGGCTTGCTAGGTTAGAATTTGTTCTAATCCTAGCGCCGGTCATGGATTCGACTCTCGGGTTATGACAAAGTTGATATCAAAGCTCTAGATTTTCTGTGATCATGGGAGCAATGTTCTTCGGTAGCGTCTTGCTTATGATTATGAGCTAGCCATTTTCATAATCGAGAGGTTATAGAAGGATGGTTATGAGTTATTCTATTCTTAATCGTAATTCTTTCCTGTACTTATTCTAATTCCTGCCATTTTGTACTCTAAATTCTTTAAATAGATGGACACGCTGCTCGAAAACACGATTTCAGACTATGAGCACGAGCAGTCAGTGACTCCGGACATGCCCTAACATAGATCACCTATTCCAGAGGTACGGGTAGAGGCACAGCCTTCGGTACCAGCTAGAAGACGAGCAGACTGAGAGGCAGAGGTAGGGGTCGTGGGAGAACGACCAATAGAGCAGATCAAGTAGAACAAGCGGGGGAGGCTCATCAGCCTACTGGTAGTTCTGATAAGGTGATCTAGGCTATTCAGGCATGTAGCAGACGATGATGGCTAACATGACCAGATTACAGTAGACTTTGGTTTCCTTGGTAGAGAGATTGGTGGACCAGGGAAAGACTGGTACCCTAAATAATCCTGGTCAGGGAGCACCAGAGGCAGGTGCTAGTTTAGCCCTGAGGACTAGAGAGGCTCCGCCACTGACTGGGCAGGAGCCGACACAGAGAGACAGGAGGCCCAATAGCAGTTGGGGCTACCCAAGCAGTTGCATAGGTTAGCCTCGAGAGTCAAATTCATGATTTCCTCTGATTCAAGCCAATGACTTTTTTTGGGCGAGGGAGCACAGAGGACTCACAGCAGTTCGTGGATCATATGGAAATTATATTCGAGGTGATAAAGTGCTCTAGTTCCAGATGCGTAGAAATAGCTACCTGTACCTGCATGATCTAGCACGGTCTTAGTACAAGACCACAGTGTCAAGGAGACCTTGAGAGACAGCACCAATGACATGGGAGGAGTTTGCGGTTGCTTTTATGGATCAGTTCCTCTCAACTATTAAGCGAGACCAATTGGCGGCAGAGTTCGAGTGCCTTAAAACAGGCCTTGAGTATGACAGTCCCGGACTATGACACTTGGTTTAATCACCTCTCTAGATATGCCCTGTACTTGGTCATTGACAAGCGAGTCAAAGCGAAGAGGTTTATCCGAGGGTTAGTTGAGCCTCTATTTCGAGTGTTAGCCCCTCACATGGGGAGATATACATATACAGAGGCAGTGGATGCCGCTCAAGCGATTGAGGAGAGAGGTTTAGAGTAGAGGACATTTAAGGAAAACAGGAAGAAAGCTAGGCATTTAGGATCCTTCAGTGCCGGTCAGAGTTCTCACCCGGGTCCAATTTTCAGGGTCAACATCATATGACTCAGACCAAGTCGACACAGTCTGGCCGTTTGTCTGCGGCTATTTCAACACCAGTTGGTGATACTAGGAGTATTGCACCGTCTAAGCAGTATAACTCTATACCACAAAGTTAGGAGACCCTGACATGTCGTACTTGTGGGCATAAGCATCGGGGACGATGTTGCAGAGAGACTGGTGCTTGCTTCAAGTGTGGTGACCCGGACATAGGATCAGAGATTGTCCACAAATACAGGTTGGTGATACTTAGGAAGTGAAACAGTTAGACAGAGCTGCTTCATTGACTCATGAGCAGTCGGTTCAGGGACAAGGACGAGATTTCGGTGGTAGGGGATGTGGCTAGTTCGGAGAGGGCAGGCATGTGTGTACGCTTTGACTAGGCAAGACGCTCAGGCGTTCAACGCAGTGGTGACAGGTATGATTACTGTTAGCTCATTTAACGCTTGTGCATTGTTTGATCCCAGCTCAACTCATTTTTATGTCTTTCTGAGTTTTACTGCTCGATTTTGTTTTCTATCTGTGGCTCTAGAGTAGCCTTTTCTAGTGGCTACCTTGGTAGGTGAGCCTATTCTTGTTAGTCAAGTATATATGTCTTGCCAGTTAGATTGATGGACAGGGACTTCACAACTAATCTAATTATCTTGGGTATCACTGATTTTGATGTGATATTGGGTATGGATTGGTTGGCTTCTTGTTATGCCACCTTAGACTATCGTACTGAAATAGTGAAGTTTGAGACACCCAGAGAATCGCCACTTGTATTTCAGGGGATTATTGCTTGGCCTCAGCTCGAGTGATTTCTTATATAAGGGCTAAGCGACTGCTATCTAGAGGGCGTCAGAGATTTCTGGCTTTGATCAGAGACACCCAAATCTTGAAAACCAGTGTTGAGTCAGTCCCGATTGTGAGTGAGTTTGCTGATGTGTTTCCCGAGGAGCTGCCAAGTATTCCTCTTAATCGAGAGATTGAGTTTGTATTGATCTATTACCAGACATGCACCCGATTTCTATTCCTCATTATCGTAATGGCACCAATAGAACTTAAGGAATTAAAGGAACAACTGTAGGATGTTCTGGACAAGGGTTTCATTTGACCGAGCACTTTTCCTTAGGATGGTCCCGGTATTATTTGTAAAGAAAAAGGATGGGAGTATGTAGCTATGTATTGATTACCAGCAACTCAATAAGGTGACTGTCTACAATAAATACCCGTTGCCTAGGATAGACAACTTGTTCGATCAACTTTAAGGGGCAACATGTTTTTCTAAGATAGACTTGAGATCTGGATACCACCAGCTGAGAATCAGATCCGAGGATATTCCTAAGACAACTTTCCAGACTAGATATGGACATTATGAGTTCTTGGTTATGTCCTTCGGATTGACAAATGCTCCAGCTGCCTTCATAGATCTGATGAATCCGGTATTCAAGGCATTCCTAGACTGATTCATGATTGTATTTATATGATATATTAATATACTCAAAGAGCAGTGAGGAGCATGAGTCACACTTGCGACAGATATTGCAGACTTTGAGAAAAGACCGACTCTACGCAAAATTTTTTAAGTGTGAATTCTGGCTGAATAATGTGGCTTTCTTGGACATGTAATCTTCAAGGAAGGAATCATGGTTGATGAGAGTAAGATCTAGGCAGTACAGCAGTGGCCTACGCCTAAATCTGTCACTGAGATCCGTAGTTTTCTGGGCCTTGCTAGATATTACCGTCGGTTTGTAAAGGATTTTTCAAGGATTGCAACACCTTTAACTTGACTAACATAGAAGAATGTAAACTTTCAGTGGTCTGATGCCTGTGAGAAGGGTTTTCAAAAACTTAAGGACCGTCTGACTTCAGCTCCAGTGTTAGCATTACCTTTAAGGTCAGAAGGTTTTTCAATTTATTGTGATGCTTTCAGAGTTGGTCTAGGATGTGTGCTAATGCAGAATGACCGTGTTATAGCATACGCATCTAGACAGCTTAAGAAGCATGAGCAAAATACCTCACTCATGACTTAGAATTGGGGGCTGTGGCATTTGCACTGAAGATATGGCAACACTATCTGTATGGAGAGCCATGCAAAATCTATATCGATCACAAGAGTTTGAAGTATATCTTTCAACAAAAAGATTTGAATCTCAGATAGAGGAGATGGATGGAGTTGATTAAGGACTACAATTGTACGATATTGTATCATCTTAGCAAGGCAAATGGGTTGTCGATGCTTTGAGTAGGAAGTCCATAGGAGTTTAGCTCATATTGCTCTAGTCAGACGACCGTTGATAAAGGAATTACATGGATTAGAGCGAGGAGGTGTACAACTTCAAATTAGTCAAAAGGGAGTGTTGTTAGCTCATGTGTAGGCCAATCATCCTACTGAGATCATTAAAACAAGTTAGGATAAAGATGCAAAGTTGCTAAAACTTAAGGAAGAAGTTCAGACAAGACGACATCCAGAGTTTGAGATTGATGCTGAGGGAGTTCTGAAATGCAGTGCCCGTATTTGTGTTCCAGATGTTGGTGACCTGAGGAGAGTGATCTTGGAAGAAGCTCATAACTCCAGGTATACCATACATCCCGGCTCCACTAAGATATATCAAGATTTAAAAAAGTTATATTGGTGGGAAGGTATGAAGCGAGATGTTGCAGATTTCGTATTACGGTGCTTGACTTGTTAACAGGTGAAAGCCGAGCATTAGAGGCGGCTGGGCTACTTCAACAGATTGAGATCCTGGAGTGGAAGTGGAAGTGGGAGAGAATCACTATAGATTTTGTGACAGGATTACCCCGCACACTTAGGGGGTTTGACTCTATTTGGGTTATAGTCGATCGATTGACTAAGTTAGCTCACTTCCTTCTGGTAAAGATGACGTATGATGCCATTCGGTATACTCAATTATATATTGACGAGATAGTGAGACTCCACAGGATACCTGTCTCTATCATCTCCGATCGGGGGGCTCAGTTTACGTCTCAATTTTGGAGAGGTCTTTATGAGGCCCTTGGTACTCAATTAGATCTCACTACGGCCTTTCACCCTCAGACTAATGGGCAGTCCGAGAAGATGATACAGATACTAAAAGATATGATACGGGCTTGTGTCATGGATTTTAGGAGCAACTGGAGTCAGTTCTTGCTGTTGATCGAGTTTGCATATAATAACAGTTACCAGGCAAGTATTTAGATGGCACCATTTGAGGCTTTATATGGGCATCATTGCAGATCTCCAGTTGGATGGTTTGAAACCGGGGAAGCTAAGCTTCTAGGCTTAGACTTGGTGCAGGACTCGATGGACAAAGTTTAATTAGTTTGACAAAGATTGTTAGCCGCTCAGAGTAGGCAGAAATCGTATGTTGATTAGCGTTGTCGAGAGCTCGAATTCACAGTGGGGTGACCATGTGTTCTTAAGAATATCACCATTGAAGGGCATTATGAGATTTGCGAAGAAAGGAAAACTCAGTTCTCGATATATCAGTCCATTTAAGATATTAGATCGGTCGGTGCAGCGGCGTATCAATTGGCCCTTCCTCCTGAGTTTTCAGTGGTGCATCCTGTATTCCACATATCCATGCTTCAAAAATACTTACTCAATCCGTCACGTGTTTTGGCACCGTAGAAAATACAGTTAGATTTTGATATGTCATATGAGGAGGAACCTGTAGTCATTGTTGATCGACAGATTAAGAAACTGAGGACTAAAGAACTTGCATCTGTGAAAGTAATATGGAGGCATCACTTGAAAGAGGAGGCGACATGGGAACTAGAAGAAATGATGCGGTTACAATACCCCCACTTGTTCGAAATATAAGGTTAGTTAGTATTCTGAAATTTAAATTAAAAGGGGAAGATTGTAAAACCCCAACGTAAATTTAAATATAAAAAAAAAAAAATCAACGTGATCCAACATCCACGAAGCCACGAAGGGGAAGTTAGCAATTCAAAATCTCGCAACTGACTTGATTAGAAACTTCTTTATAAATTCATTCGAGAAAGAGAAAGGAATTAAACAAACCCTCAACAATTCATTCAAAATCCAGATTTTTTATGTGTTTAATTTTCTATTTTCACCTGTTCGTTCCATAAGCGACCCGCCATAGCGAACGGGTTTTGTAGAATTGGGACTAATCGAAGCTGCTCAAGGCGATTAAACTAATTGATCTTCGTCGTCGAGCCATTCCAAGCTTCGTCCAAGCAGTTCCTCTTCAAGTATTGCTGACATTCCAGGTAAATTTACGAATCTTCAATTCGGTGGATAACAGGAAAACGGGTTAGGGAGATGAGACCCGTTTGGTGATTCGGTTGGACATGACCCGACTCCTGATTAGCTTGGGCTGGCCATTGGGCCTCCTTAAACAGCTTGGGTTGGGTTTTTATTTTGAATGTGGGTTGGCCCAAATGGTTCTGGGTGGGATGTAAAATCTTTGGTCTAGGCCATAGCCAGAGGGCTAGCCTAGACCAATAAATGAGGCCGGTCATAAGGACCCGATCCAGAGTTCTTGATCCAGCCCAGGAATTTGTTTAAAATAAAATAAAAGCAAGAAATAAGAAAATAAAGTAGAAAATGAAAATGGTCGATTCAAGGCTCTATGGACCAGTTCTTGGCTGGTTCAAGTTACTGTTATGAAGTTTATTTAAGTGTCTACCCGATTCTAGCTGGTTTAAGTGAAAATCAGCCAGTTCAATGGTGAACCGGCCAGTCCAATGTTAAAGAAAATCATAAGAAATTAGAAAACCACCAGTTCATTGTATTAATGCCCGATTCAAGGCTCTCTGGACTGGTTCTTGGCTGGTTCAAGCTACTGTTAGGAAGATAAATAAATATTCTACATAGTTCTAGGCCGGTTCAATGGTGAACTGGCCGTCCAATGTTAAATAAATTCATAAGAAATTTGAGAAAAACCACCGATTCATGCTATTTATGGCCAGTTCAGGGCAAATACTCATCGGTTCAGTGAATCTAAATCTGGTTCAATGACTTTTATGGCCGGTTCTATGTATTTTGAGGTCGGTTCAGTAGGTTTAAAAACCCGGTTCAATGGGTTTTATGGCCGGTTTAAGGCCGATTTAATGGTTTTGAGGTTGGTTTAATGGGTTTTTGTCCCAGTTTAGTGGTTTTTCTCATTGGTTCAATAAGTTTCAAGTTCAGTTCAATATGTAGGAGGTTCGGTCCAGTATTATGTTGATCAGTTCGAGACTTTAAATTTTCCCGAAATGGCTTAAAACATAAAAATTAAGAATAAGGTTGGGTTTTTAAGAATAATTTAGTTTTTAATTAATTTTGAGAAATATTACATTCTAAAATGAATATTTTGATTATCTTTAGATTAGTGGTTGACTTTCGGGAGCCGAACCGTGCGAAGCTCGATTTTCGTGATTCTCGGTTTCTATGAGTAATAGTATATATTTATATGTTTAAATGTTGTTATACTTGTTAAATTCCTGTTATTACATAATTTAAAAATTTATTTCTGTTATTATCAGTTGAACTTAAATTGTTAGAAAAATTACGAGGGACATATATGCCATTTTCTGATTTGTTGGAAAAACTTCTAAATTATTGATTTCAAATACTGATATATGTTTGAGACATTGTAAATATAATTTACTCTGTTAAAATTAAACATAACTTTAAAGGAGTATCGGACTGTTTGGAACATTGTAACTAACGGCAGTAGGCGTTAGACTGGGTGCAACCTTGGTTTGTATCCCCAACTAGTAGAGTGGTGCTAGACTATCACGTGTAGCTAACGTGGTAGGCTCGTTTATTGATTTTTGACAGGCTTTGAGCTGCCATCCTAATATCTGTACATTGGCATATACTGAGTTTGCCGTCTTGTTTCTATTTAGTTCTCGGTGTCGAACTCCCTAACTTGTATAAATTTAGAATTTTGCTTTAAAACAATAAATGTTTGATATATGTCTCTCGCATGTAAATATGTATTATTATTCATTGGTCAATAGACTCATTCTTTTATTTTTCAGATTCAGGTTTGACTCTACCAACGGATCCTGTAGCGTGATAGAAGTCGATCAATTTTAATTCTCTGATTCAGTTCTCGAGCACAGTAGTTAGTTTCTATTTCATTCTGATGTACTGTTTCATTCCTTGTTTGTTAGCTTTGAGATTACAGACAGGTTTTCAGTTGTAAGAATATGATTTGATGTTTGTTTTATATTTCAGATTTTAATTTAGAAATTGTGATTTTCCATGCATCTAAGTCTTGTATTTGAAAGGCTTGCTGGGTTGGAATTCATTCTAATCCTAGCGCCGGTCACGGATCCGACTTCCGGGTCATGACAGGATTATACTAAATAAATCTTGCATGTTTTCTCCCAAGAAAATGATGAACAATCATTCAAATTTAACAATTTTAACTGCTTAAATGGTAGTTTTTGATTTCTTTTTCGATATAAACTACATATTATATTTTTTTGGATATTTTAATACATGTTTTTATTCATAAAAATTTTCTTATTTAATACAATTTTTTTTCTCAGTTCGCATTTTCTCTCTTTTATCATTTTGATCCTTATATTACATATAAATGAATATTATCATTTTAATAATACTAATAATGAATATTAATAATATTAATAATTAAATACATATTATTACATATTATATAAATATTATATTAAATAAATTAAAGCTCAATTATTAGTAATAAATTCCTTGAAGGCATTCTAGAAAGATTAGAAATTTAATAATTAAATATTAATCATGATATATTAATGCATATTTATAATTTACAAGGAGTAACCCATCTGAAGGTATTCTAGAGAGAGAAATAATAGAGAGTTAAAAAAATAAATTTTTTAATATAATTTATTTATTATTATTCAAAGAATAAAATTATATAATAATAAAAAAATATCTTTTTAGTTATTTTATCAAATACAGCATTTTCTGTTTAAAATTGAATGTAGTCATTAATTAGCTAAGATTATCTTTTATTATAATTAATAGTTGTAAATCAATTGACTCAAGTAATTAAGTATACCACTAGTAACTTTTGTTTACTATTTCTTTATTCTTGAATGCAAGATACATAATATTATAATTAAATATTTTTAATTGCTATTCAGGGAAAATAATTAATATATGTTAAAAATGTATTGATAACTTTAATTCTCATGTTTTAGAGGGTCAAGGCAGGATATACATATCCTATATCTCTCACCTAATGTTTAGAGATACCTTCTTAAGATTATCGTAATCCTAAAATGCCAAGAAGACGGATGTTGCTATTCTTCGTAACTATTCAAATTTGAAGCGAAGTTGGAGAGAGAAGGCAAAGATGTTGGAGGGGGTCGGGAGTCGGACTCTCACTCTCAAGACGAGGCCTGCTGCCATCTTTTTTATTGGACCAACGGATGAGTTATCCATCCAGATCCAGTTGTTAATGCATAAATAAGTTTCGGATTGTAGAACTTGCATTCTCAATAGCAAAATATTATATTTCGGCATAACTGTACCCCATGTGATGGAAGGTGAAACCACACTTCACTTTCATTATTAAATTCTGACCTTTAATTCACGCAAATCAAAATATTAAAAAGACAGACTTTTGTTTCTTTTTTTTTTTTTTTTCTCCTTTCTAAATAGGAGAAGCGTGTATCTTCTATCAAAATATAATTTTTTAGTATATAAAAGGTTAGAATTCTACTTAATAACTCTCCGTGGGTCAAATTAGCATTCTCATTTTTATGATAATAGAGACCAATTACTATTTTGATCAATACTTATTAGTATTATGAATCTCACATATAATTTAATTTATGATACCAGAGACGGAAAGGAAAAAAAGAGAGAGAGAGAGAGAGAGAGAGAGAGAGAGAGAGAACAATGACATGGTAGGGCAGCGTTTGGTTTTTATTATAAAGTCTAAAGTGATGCATGGTACGTTAGAATTTTGTTGAAAAAATAGGAATAGAAATGAGAATATCAAAAAAATATGTCTGGTAGATATCTTGGAATAGGAATATTCGTTACCTAGAAAATAAGGATTTTATCAAATGAAGAAATCTAGATTCATTCACTGAAGTGATGAAATCCAGATTTTATCCTCTGATAAAATCTTTATTTAGGTATTAATTACTATATTACCCTTTACTTTTTAAGTAAATGACAAAAATATCTTATAGAAAAATTATAAATATTTACAATATTATACATTATATATTGTATTACACTGTTATAAATTGTATAATATGACATATTATATCATTATTATATTTATACTATATATATAACTATATACATACAAATACACATATATATGAATTTAATATTTTAATGTTAGAATAAAAAATTAATTTTTAAATTTTTTCAATACATTAAAAATATATTAAAAGCTATTTTTTAATTTTAAATCTTTATAAGAAAGCGTATTTTTGTCTTTGAACATTTTTTGGTTTATTTTTCTATCCCTATTTCAACATATAAAACATAATAATAGAATAAAAATACTCATTCTATCAGTGTGTACCAAACATACTTATAAAAAATCCTAATTCAATTCTCATTCCTATTCTCATTCTCATTGCATCAAAAAACCATTTTATCGTACCATATACCACATAAGTAAATAATTAAATTTATTTGTAAAAGAAATGATAGGATTTATCACAAACGCACATGAATTTACTTATCCTATTTTTTAGAGCCAGCCAACTATGAAAATTTACTTCTTTGATGATACTGTAGCATTTTGACCTTTCAAAGCTAAGCAATAGTCAACAAACGTCTCCTTCAACATCAACATTTTAGAATGCATAACTGTCTACTTATTGTGTTCTTAATGAATTTTATTACATGGTATAACAATCTAATTTTTAATGTGACTAATGACGGCATTATTCCCTCAACAACACTTGTTATTATTAACATTCATATTAATTTTAAAAGAAAAAATAATTTTTGCCACTTTTCAATACCATACGAGTCATAGTGCACGCGCGTACACACACATATATATAAATTCAATTTATTGCGATAATATTCTTTACATATAATATATAATTTCAATAAAAAATAAAATGATTTTTTACAAAGTGACAACATTTAAACTTCATTCCAGTTGGGACTCTAGTATTATAACACTAGCACGAACTGATGCCCTGATTTAATTCCGAAAGAAGAAGAAGAAAAAGAAGATTACTACTAAGTGGCTGGCCGGTTAAAGTTGCAGCCTTTTGTATGAAATATCTGTTTGGCTGCTGGGAAATTTACAAATACAAGCATAGAATTTAAGGTCTCCGGTTCAACATAGAGATCAAGCCCCATCTACATCTACAACCACCTATCAATTTGCACGTGTCACATTTTAATGAAATTAATTCATTTGCATGGGTCAAACATTTAATAAAACTACCCTATTAAATCATACCTAATATCAAATACAGATAACTATAGCCATGATTAATAAAAATTATTGAGGATGATACCCCACCAATATGCATCTATTACATTTAAGTACTGATCAATACACTTAAATTTATGTTCAAAACCTTTTTTTATTCTTTTTTAACTAATAAAAAAATCAAATCTCAAAATTTACTTGCTTTTTATTTATTAAAAGTGCTTAAATTTATATGCAAATTAAAAAATACCTAAATTCAAAAAAAAAAAAAATTCAAACCGATATATAAAAAGATTATATGAATATAGATTGTAAAGCCAATAGACTTGACCAATTGATCATAAAATGTTACGACACAGAAGGCAGATCTGTGACTAGCACTAGAATTAGAATAATTCCAACTCTGCAAGCCTCCCATGCTTAAAATTATAACAAAATCAAAAAAAACTTAACTTAATATAATATCCAACGTTTGATACAACTTTTAAAAATCCAATACAATTATTCACATCTAAAAATCCTTAAACTCAAACCTTGTCTATGATTTTAAAACTAACTAAAACAAAACAATACATCAAAAAAGGAACAAAAACTGACTAGTACACTCGAAAATCAAATCAACTAAGATCACAAAAATTGAGATCAACAAAACCCTTTTATGCCACTAGATTCGTCGATAAGGTCAAACTTGAGTCTAAAAAAATTAAAGGGTAAGTCTAACAATTCAGTGAATAATAATATATATTTACATGATAAAGGACATATATCAAATTCATTTATCATAAAATAGGATTTTACAATTTATACAACTTATGACGTTCGAAACAGAAAACAAGATAACAACCACATGGGCTGCCATTACTCATATAATAAAACTGAATAGAAAATGGGACGACAATCTCATGGTCTATCGTTACACATATAACAGGCTTATCATGCCAAATTCACATAAAAGAGAATAGGAAATGTGCAAGGGTCCTGTAGGCGGGAATTATAAGCGGGAATCACGGGTAGAACTTGCCAGGTGAGAATATAACTACTATCCTTACTCCCATATTATACAGAATCAGATTCATAGAATCTTAACAAATTTTCACATGTTCAAACATATTAGAATAGAAATCAATAGCTTATGAAATTTTTAACAAATCAAAAAATGACATATATGTCCCTTGTAAATTTTTTATAGCAAATTTCAATTTCAATTTCAATTTCGAAACAACTGAATTTATAAAAACAATTCATGTAAAAATTCAACATTTAGTACATACAAAAAACAACAAAGCATATAAATACGTATTACTACTTATAGTATTGAAGAATCCCCAAACCCAAACTTCGACGATATGGTTCCACGAGAATCGAACAATCAATCCAAAAAAAACAAAATCCTTCTTTTAGAATCTCATATAACTCATAATTAATTTAGAATTAACTTCCCCTCCAAAACCCTACTATAACCTTAGGTTTTCGTGTTTAACCCATATCAGGAATTTTTAACGTCCTGAAACGATAAAATAAACCACCTCCCATGTACTAAAGTTTTGAATCGGCATCATAAAATCATAAAACCGGTCTAATTATCTTTTAAACCAACCATTAAAGTACTAAACTAGTCTCAAACTGACATTAGAAGGTTGAACCAACCATGAGCCATTCAGAACATCATTGAACCGATCATGAAACTCACTGGACTGGCTATGAAAGCTGCTAAAATGGTCATAAAACCATTGAACTGACCTTAAACCACTGAATCAGCCTTAAAATCCAATGAACTGGCTATAAAATATATTGAACCGGCCTTTGATCCATTGAACCAGGCATGAAATACAGTGAACCAATCATAGAACCCCCTGAACCAAACTTAAACCATTGAACTGGCTAGAAAGTACACTGAACTGGCCATTGCAGTGTTAAACTAGCCATTTAAAATCCTAATTCCTTAATTTTCCCATTAAACTGGGTAGTTTTTCCTTGAATCAACCATGAACTAGGTAGGAAATTTTATTACAAACATTACCCTACCTTGAACTGGTCTAAAAACCCATGAACCGGCCGATTTTCCCTTTTATGGCAATTTCCTATTATTTTATTCATTTTCTAATTTATTTATTGATTTAATTAATCATTTATTGATCCGAATCCCTAATCCAGATCAAGCCTAACTCAAAACCCAATATCTGGACCGGCTTAAATTTTGTACACCCAAAGTTGTTGTTGTTGTTGTTGTTGTTGTTATTCTTATTATTATTATTATTATTAGCTGGGTTGGTCCACGGCCCAATCTTTAAATACCCCAAATCTGGAGCCCAACACCAAAAACCCAAAAGGCAAAACCCCAGACCTAGGAACCGATCGGGTATCATCCTCTTGACCCAAGAAATTACAAGATGCACCGACTAAACGAGTTTGAAAACTTACCTCGAATTTGATTGATTCTTTGCAAATGAGTGCTGTTGGGTGGTATGGAATAACCAGACAAACCCCACAATTAGTTTAAATCAGTTGTAAATTGGCTTAATTCAAGGATCTAAGCTTGAGAACTCAGCTTATGATGAACGGACCGATCAAGCTGAGATCATCGAAATTGATCGATTTATAAATTGAATTTCCAGAAATTCGAAAGGGGCTTTTGTTTGTCTCAGTCAGTCGCACAAGTGTATATAAAAATTTTACAAAGAAATGTTTAATATAATTGCAATTTTAATGAAAATTAATTGCAAATCTTGGAACGTTCAACAGTTATTGTTTAATTTTGTTAATTTTGCAATTGAATCCCTGGCTTCTGGTTTTAGTTCAACTTGATCTCAAAAATTTTGAGATATTACATTCAGACCCCCAATTTCTTAATTCTTTCAATCACCCTCTTGCTATTTTAATTTCCTTAATTATCCCCTAAAATTCAGGGTTTTCCAGAAAATGAAAGATATGAAGTAATTTAAAAAAAAAAAAAAGAATGAGGACTCTATTGGAATATGTGTGGTTCGCCCCAAGCCAAGTCCTAAAATTGTTCTTCAATTCAAATGTTACATATGATGTTTATGGTAGTTTGGTATGAACTAACTTAGAGGTCAAGGGGCCTTTTCTCACGGCTGTTTGGCTTTTGCTAGGGGTGTTCGTGATTTGGTTTGATTCGGTTCGTTTTGATGTTTAAATTCAAATTAAACAATCTTTATAGTTTGTAATTTTTATAAACCAAATTGAACCACAGTTTATGGTTTAGTTCGTTTCAAACCATGGTTTGTGATTTACAAAATAAAATAGATTAAATTCACTACTTTAATAAAAAATTTGACAGGATTTTTCTAAAAAATGGTCATCCATTTTTTTCTAACATATTTAACTTAATAAATTCATTATTTATTAATTAATTATAGTATTTATACATTATATAATATATATATATTTATACTAATTTACAAAAATTTACTATTACTAATAGAAATCACACTTTAGAAAAGAAAAACAATCAATTGTTAGAATGAATATAAAGATAACAAAAAGAAGAAATATAAAATCAAACAATAAAAATATACTATATATATAGGGATAGGATTTTTAATTTTGTATATATATAAATTACACGGTTTAATTCAGTTTATACGATTTGTTTAGATATCAAATATGAAACAAAACAAAACAAAATCAAATCAAATTATATGGTTTGATTCAGTTTATTTAATTTGATTCAATTTATACAGTCTAAACGATTTGATTTAGTTTGTTAAACACCCTTTGCTTCTGCTAGCTTTTCTCACTGTCAACTTTTAGTTCTTGGAAAAAGCTAGCATTGTATGGGTATTTAATACACTGAAAAATATATATTTTTTAACGTAACCCCAGGTGAAGGAACAAAATGCGAAAGGAAATACCATCACTAATTTAAATCTCAGGTTAAACTTCATGACTTACTTTAGCTTTTCCCTGTCAACAGTAGCTCTGTTCACAATTCAGGTTCGAATCGTGAACCAGCCCGGACCAGACCGGACAATTCTGAACCGTGAAGGTTCGCGATCCAATTAAAGTTCACATTTTTTTTGAATCTGAACCGGAACCAGACGAGAACTGTGAAAGAATCGAATGAATCGAAACCGGGAATGAACCGTGAACAGTGAACCAGAATCATGTATGAACCATGAACCGGAACCGTAAATGAACTGTGAACCGGAACTGGTAATGAACTATGAACTATGAACCATGAACCGGAACCGTGATGAACCGTGAAATATTTAGTATTTTAAAAGTTTAATTTTTATTATTTAAAATATTTCTATTTTTTCATTTAAAGTTAAATGAAATACATTGTATATAGGGGTATGTAAAATCAAACCAATTAACCAAACTAATTTTTAAAATTTGGTTTGGTGTTTTTAAATTTAGTTTGGTTTGGTTTGGATTAAAAAAATAATTCAAAATTATGGTTTGGTTTGGTTTAAAAACCAAACTAAACCATTCTAAACTAAAAATCAAAATTAAAAAATATTTTTGTTTCATAAAAAAATAAACACACACACGTTTATATATTTATATGAACATATATGTGTGTACACACAAACACACATACATACATATGTACTTATATAAAACACACATATGTATAAATTTTATCCACTCATATAAATATAAATATATATACATATATTTATATTATATATAAATATATACATACACACACATACACACACACATGCATGCACACACACATGTAAATATATATATGTATGCATGTACGTATGTATAAATATATAAATAGGTAAATATATGTATTTACGTATTTATGCATACACACACACAAACATATATATATTTCTATATTTTTATGAAATATATATGTTAATATATATACATATACACGAATATATATGTTATGTATATATATATATACAAATATATATACATGTAACATATATATACATACGCATACTGAAATTTTAAGTTTAGTTTGGTTTAATTTATAATTAAATTAGATTAATTAGTTTCTAAAATATTAAAACTAAAAAATCAAATCCAATTATCAAAAACTAAACCGATATTATGGTTTATATATACCCATATATATGTGTACGTATGCACGCATACACATATATTTTTATGTTTATATGAGTACACACACACACACACACACACACACATATATATATACATACATGTATGTCTGTATGTATATACAAGTATATACACACACATACATATACTTGTATATATACACATATTTGATAATAAAAAATTAAATAAATAATTTATTTTAAAGTATTAAAACAAAAAAAATCAAAAAACAAAACCAAATTATCAAAAATCAAACCAAAATTGTGATTTGCACACTCTAATTATATGTAATAAAAGGTTAGAAGAGTTATGAGTTTCATGAAAGGAACTTCCATCTATTAGTCAATAAATTAAAGTAGCTAATTTATATATATACAAAAGGAAAATTTATTTTTCAATGTTTAATAGTTTAAATAAATTAGAAAATAGATTATTTAAAAATTTTTAAATGATTTATAAGTTAATAAATAATTTTTTTTTGGTAAAATCAAATTGGAACCGAATTGAACCATGGATGAACCGGAATTGAACCGAACCATGAACGAACCGAGAACCAAACCATGAACGCACCGTGAATCGAATCGGGAACCAAACCGTTAACGAACCGGGAACCTAACCGTTAACGAACTGAGAACCGAATCGTGAATCGAACCGTGAACGAACCGTTAATGAATTGTGAACGAATTAGAACTGGAACCATGAATGAACTGACCCAGAACCGGCATGAACCGTAACCGGAACCAGATTGGCTTTCAAGGTTCCGGTCCGGTTCACATTTTTTCGGGACCGAAACCGGCGGTCCGGTTCCGGTCCAGGCCGGTTCAAGGCTTGTGAACAGGCCTAGTCGACAGAATGTAACTTTTAAGCTCACTTTGTTTGTTTATTCGACTTTTAGGGTTGATGTATTTAGTTTTTCAATTTTTAAAATTTAATACAGTAAAATATTGTAATTTTTTAATACATAATAAAAATTAAAATTAAACAATATAGTTTTTTAATTTAAAGTCTTGCTAATCAAGTACTTTAAAGTGGATAGAGTCAAAATATTTCAAGTTATTGAGAAAAATAAGTACAAACGTACACTTCAAAAAATTTCACTTTTTACAACAAAAATTTTTGTTGTCAAAAATTATAAAATTTGTTGCTAATAATATTCTCAACAAAAAAATATTGTTGCCAATTTTGTTGGGTTACGTTGCTAAATGTTCTTGACAACAAAAATATAATATCGTTGCATATTTGTATATTATAATTTACATTATTTTTTTGGTTGATAAAAATTTTGTTGCACATATATATAGGATAACCAACATTATTTATTTCGTTCATAAAAAATTTTTGTTGCGCATATGCATATTATAGCCAACATTATTAATTTTGTTCATAAAAAATTTTCATTGCACGTATGTATAGTATAGCTAACATTATTTATTTTGTTAATAAAAATAAACAATGGACAACAATTAATTTTGTATTGAAAAAAACATTTATTTTGCAGGCAAATAGGATAGTTTGTTGCCAAACATCCCTTAATTAGTCCTATTCCCTATATTTCATAACAATTTTTAATATAATTGGTAATGAAATATTTTGTGGCCAAATACATACTTTCCTAACAAAATTCTTTTGTACTTAAAGAGTATTTCATACAAGAAAATAAATTGTTACTTATTCGTCAAGGTTGATTTTAGACAACAAAACTTTTCATGCCTAAAATACTTTTCATGTACAATTTTAATTGTTGCAATTTCATTAATAAGTGAAGTTTTAGGTAACAAAAATTTTTTTGCATATTATTTTCTTATATTTATAAAATATATGATCATTTGGAATTAATCTAATTAAATTTGTTGATAAATTATTTTTATTATTTCTTTCCATTATTGCATCTAAAAATATAATCATTTTATAATTTTAATTTTCTATGTTACTAAAAAATTTTAATTCATTTATACTTACTAATTCATAAATCCTATAATATAAAAATAATATTAAAATCATCATTTAAAATATATTAAACTCTACAAATAGAATATAATTCAAAAAATCAGTAAATCATTCATCATAAAATTCAGTAGCATCTAGTATCTTGCCTTTTCATAAAAATATAAAATCAGCCCAGCTCTACAAGCATGGAATTTGATAGCTAGGATTTTTTCATGTACTTATGAGTAGACTTACTTGCTTTTCTTCACATTCTGAGCTAATCCATCCTTTCTTCTTTGAGTAGTGAGTATGTTTGTAGAAATGAATTCTATCAATCTCTTCGTCATGACATTCTGGTTTTTGACTTTATATAGATAATGTTTTAAGTATATACAAAAAAATCTCTTCATATGAATATTCACAGTAGTTGAAAGTATAAAAGACTTACAAGTATATGACGAGTTACCACGAAGAATCTAGATCCCTGGTTATGGTTGGTCTTCATCTTTGCTTGATTTTATTGATTCTTTTTACACCTCTCCTACATAATCACTTTACAGCATAGTCCATCTAAATCTAAGCTACATTAACTAGTTTAATTGATGTACAAAAAATCGAGAACTTTCATAAAAATGATTTACCTGTGCTACTACTAGAGGTGCGAGGAGGGAAAGTTTCTTGTTCAGATGTAGAGAATAATCCATGAGGAAGTGATGCTCTTGTAGAAGGTAAACTAGATGGACATGATGCCCTGCTTAATGATGCATGAATTCGCTTATGAACTGTATTGACCATATTTCAAATCTCTTATCATCAAATAAATCCATATACAATAAATTGACATGCCCATTAAAAACAATAAATCACAAGAATCAAAAGCAAATTTTTGAAAATAGATGACTGGAAGGTTACTAGATAAAATAAAAAAATTAAGAAAATAAGAAAATTGAAATGACTGAAATAAAATAAGAGAATATTAATAAATAAGGACCCTAACAAAAATAATTTACAAAGATTAACAACATAAGTAATATCAAGCATAAGAGGTGACAAACATAGCACATCTCTATCCCAGCACAATCATTTAAAAGTGCATATATAGTTTCTGCAATGGTGGATATTATCCATTTTTGCAGAAGATAAAATGTGACTGTTCTTTTTTTTAATTACAAAAAGGATTAAATTTTGAGTTATTTTAAGAAAGAGCACTTTTTCTTTTTCCTCTCCTACTCTAGTCCTCCATCAATCATGTGGCCAGGGAGATTAGGTCAAAGTTGGGTCTTTTCTTCCACATCAACAATGTATTACATGTATAAGAATACTTAGTACCTTATAAAGCCAAACACTAAAGTTGAATATTAGAATAAAAAATTACAAGAAAAACGTGTTTTAATTATAAAGGCCAATCATCAAGATAAGGTGAGCTTTAATTTAAAGAATCACCCCGCAGAAGACTTCTAAACTTCAACCTCCAATGTGACCGTTCTTTTTTTTAATTACAAAAAGGATTAAATTTTGAGTTATTTTAAGAAAGAGCACTTTTTCTTTTTCCTCTCCTACTCTAGTCCTCCATCAATCATGTGGCCAGGGAGATTAGGTCAAAGCTGGGTCTTTTCTTCCACATCAACAATGTATTACATGTATAAGAATACTTAGTACCTTATAAAGCCAAACACTAAAGTTGAATATTAGAATAAAAAATTACCAAGAAAAACGTGTTTTAATTATAAAGGCCAATCATCAAGATAAGGTGAGCTTTAATTTAAAGAATCACCCCGTGGAAGACTTCTAAACTTCAACCTCCAAATGTGACCGTTCTTTTTTTTAATTACAAAAAGGATTAAATTTTGAGTTATTTTAAGAAAGAGCACTTTTTCTTTTTCCTCTCCTACTCTAGTCCTCCCATCAATCATGTGGCCAGGGAGATTAGGTCAAAGCTGGGTCTTTTCTTCCACATCAACAATGTATTACATGTATAAGAATACTTAGTACCTTATAAAGCCAAGCACTAAAGTTGAATATTAGAATAAAAAATTACCAAGAAAAACGTGTTTTAATTATAAAGGCCAATCATCAAGATAAGGTGAGCTTTAATTTAAAGAATGACCCCGTGGAAGACTTCTAAACTTCAACCTCCAACAGTCCATGGCTTTTCCTGAAACTATCATCTCTTTATTTTGCTTTTAGACTTTGTTGAAAATAAATAAATAAAGCTTGTTGAAAAGCTACCTGGCTTCTGGACAAGCTCTTAATAAAGTAGTCACTCACTCCACTAACCCCTAGTGCAGGGTGAATGGAAGATGATTATCACAAGCATGATGATAGCTCAACGACGCATTTCAGTTTGTTGAGAAAACAGTTTCTGTTTTCCAATTTTTGAAAACATAAAAGTGGAAATTGGGAACCCAAAAAATAGAAAACAAAATGCAGATCCAAATGAATATTGCCAGAAGCCAACATCTCCAAAATGCTTCAGCCAGTGTTTACTTCAGCCCCTTTTCTATGACAAAGAGAGCTAATAATTATTTTACTTTTGCACATAAAACAGACATGAACATTTTAAATCAAGTAATCAAATTTTTTTTATCTAAATAAATATTAGAAAATTAATTATTTCACTTTTACCATAAGTTTTGTTTGCTGTTCATGGAAACAAGATATCCAATAAGTCCGTTTCGGTCATACACCGTACATCCTAAACACAGCCTCTTTTTCGCTTCCATGCGAATCGAGCGAAAAGCCCGAGGAAGAATAAGCCCTAGCCTAGTGCTTTCACTTTTCTTTTTGGTTATCACATAATATATACTCAACATTTAAATTTATCACGGTGATAAAACCATCCATCCTAAACAGAGCAACATTTTCATCGACCATGCATAGCATAAAATTCTCAAATTTTCCATCATACTCAAGACTAAAACCACTGGAAATAGTTAAAATCAAAATGAGCACAAGTAAATTAGTGACTAATGAGTCAACAAAAGAGGAAATCAGACTGAATGGAAAATAATAGAATTAGATAGGATTAAGAAAATGAAAAGCAGAGTCAGAAATCTCGTGTGGAAAGAGCCGCTCATCGCATCCCATTAGAGATGCTCCGGTACGCACTACAATTTTTCATCATTCTTTGAATTAATGGAAGCACAAAGAGCATATATGCTCATAAACATATGCAGATTAGTATATACAAAACCAAACCTCTTCAGCTGTTCGCGCGAGAGGCCATGATCGCTACTCAGGAGCGTGGACATGGAAAAGTGGGATTTAACCAGCATCGATTATGACTGCGGCGAAGGACGAAGTTGAAAACTGTCGGAGACCGGGGACTGCCCTAGTAGAACGCTTTCAACTTGGGCCTAATCCAATCCGAGTCAGGTAAACCCAATTGACGCCCAATTTGGGAATTTACGTAGATTGGTAATAAATAATATTTAAATTTGATAAATACTTTTAAAAGTAATATTATAAAAAACGCAAGATTTATGTAACCAATTCACGTAATTAAGTAGAAAAAACTCCAATCCGAATGCAGCTGAAAGTTGTAAGTTTTAGACTTAATATAAATATTTATTTTAAAATTTTAAATTTTGCTACGATCAAACATGTTCTAGTATGGTGGAGGGTATTCTTGCCTGTCACTCGAGTGATTTGAGTTCAATCCTCCGCAACGACAATATTTAACTGTTTTAATTTATATTTTGGGCTTGCTTATCAGAAAGAATAAATGAAACTATATTAACTCGTTATTACACCAACCAAAAACTTGATGTAGTGTGGCGGTGAGTATTCCCACCTCCTAAATTATTAACACATTTTTATACACTAACTTTTTTGTTGACAAATATATTAAAACTATTCCCAATATTATATTTTGTTACTAAGAAGAGGCAAAGGCTACAAAATATTTTGTTAAAAATAATACAATAATTAGATATATAAATTATCATTGACAATTTATTAAAGTATTCACAACAATATATTTGTTACATTTTAACATTACAGAGAATGAAAAATTTTGTTGCTAAATTTAAATATTTAGATACAAAATTAAGTTGTACAAAAAAAAATACTCTATTGTCAATAAAATAGTTTGTTGTAAATACTTTCCAATATGACCAATATAATTTTAGAAACAAAAATAAGATTTATGTTACAAAAGGTTTAGTTATTCAACTATAAATATAATTTTTTGTTTTAAAAATCTAGTTAATGACAACAAATTTTTAATTGTGCTTAAAAAAATATTGTATATTTTATATCTTCTTACAGTGATAATATGGATTTCCAATGAAGTATTGCAAAGATGGGTTGTATGAACTCTACCGCACTTTTTTAATATTGATTAGAACCACCCTTTTTTTTTTATTATTGCAGATATTTTAATTCATTTTATTATTTAAAATTAATTATATTATGATTACATCTTTTTTAATATATATTTAAATTTGATTATTTTCTATACATATAAAAATATTTTTATCATTTACGTCACATCATTTGGTATTGATTAAAACCACTTTGTGCTGCGAAAACTGCGACCACCACGGACCATCATGGGTCAAGTGGACAAGTCCACCCTCGTTCTGATTGGTCAGTGAAAATAGAGTTTTACTTGTCCTCCCGTTGGAATGGCAATTTGGAAAACAAATTCCATCCTAGCATATTTTAAGGCGACTAATTTTATTTTTATTATAAATTAATTAGTAATAGTTTGCTATATAACTTTTGACACGTGGCATGTACACAAATATTTTATCTTAGTTTGTTATTATTTTTGTTGTGGTATTTTACATTAAAATATATATTATATATTATAATTATTTTAAAATTTTTTTAAAAAAATCTGGATGTTCTCACTGCTGGTTGAGATATGAAATGGGAAGTGATACGATAACAACTTGGCCTTGTTTTTTTTTCAAGTGTTGACAGCAAAACAATTAATACATGGCTGAATATATGGATAATGAGTAAATATAACTTGATTACTCGCCACAGCTACGATTGTAATAAATAACAAATATTTATTTTGGGTAGAGAAAAATTTATATTTAATATTAAGAATTGATTTAATAAATTAATAATTTTAATATTTATTAAATTAATGAATATTAAAAACGGCTAACCTGATGTATAAAAAAAAAATCAAACCAATGTATAATAAGATTATACGAATATAGATTGTCAAGCCCATGGACTTGACCAATTGATCAGAAAATGAAAGATATGAAGTAATTTTTTTTTTTTTAAAAAAAAGAGGATTAAAAAAATAGGACTTTATTGGAATACGTGTGGTCTCCCTCAAGCCACGTCCTCCTATAATTGTTCTTCAATTCAAATGTCGCGTGCGATGTTTATGGCAGTTTGGTATGAACTAATAGAGGTCAAGCCCCACCCCCCCTCCCAGGGGACTGTTTGGCTTTTGCTGGCTTTTTTCACTGTCAACTTTTGGTGCTTGGAAAAAAGCTAGCATTGTATGGGTATTTAATTAATACTCTGTAAATATATATATATAATATATATATTTGGTATGAACTAACTTAGAGGTCAGACCCCCCCCCCCCCCCCCGGCGGCGGGGGTGTTTGGCTTTTGCTGGCTTTTCTCACTGTCAACTTTTAGTGCTTGGAAAAAGCTAGCATTGTATGCGTATTTAATACACCCCCCGCGGCGGGGTGTTTGGCTTTTGCTGCCTTTTCTCACTGTCAACTTTTAGTGCTTGGAAAAAGCTTGCATTGTATGGGTATTTAATACCTGTGTGTGTGTGTGTGTGTGTATATATTAACATAACCCCAAGTGGAGGAACAAAATGTGAAAGGAAATACCATCTCTAATTTAAATATTTGGTTAAACTTTATGACTTACTTTTGCTTTTCCCTGTTGACAGCACGTAACGTTTAAGCTCACTTTGTTTAATGATTTGGCTTTTAGGTTCATGTATTTAGTTTTTTAATTTTAAAATTTATAAAGTAAAATATTTTAATTTTTTAATACATAATAAAAATTAAAATTAAATAATATAATTTTTTAATTTAAAGTCTTTCTAATCAACTACTTTTAAAGTAGATAAAGTCTAAAAATATTTCAACTCACTGAGAAAAATAATTATGAACGTTATATGGATTTCAAATAAATATTAATAATGAAATACAAATCATTACATATTATATAAATATTATATTAAATAAATTAAAGCTCAGTCATTAGTAATAAATTTCTAGGCATTTTAGAAAGATTAGAAATTTAATAATTAAATATTAAATCATGATATATTAATACATATTTATAGTTTATAAGGGGTAATCCATCTGAAAGTATTCTAGGGAGAGAAGTGATAGAGAGAAAAAAAGAAAATTTTTAATATAATTTATTTATTATTATTCAAAGAAATAAAATTATATAATAATAAAAATTAATTATTTTATCAAATACAATACATTTTTTTTGTTTAAAATTGAGTGTACTTATTAATTAGTTAAGATTTTCTTTTATTGTAATTAATAGTTGTAAATTAATTGGCTTGCATAAATTAGTACATCCTGGTTGATTTGAGATAAACCCAATGGCTAAAACAGGTCTTTTTATAGAAAGAATGAGGCAAAATTGGTAGTTCAGGCATTTCGTCCAACCGGCCTCCAGCTGAGACGGATTGTCAAGTTCAACCCGACTCCGATTCTGGCGCCATAGAGTTAAGCTAGGGTTTTCAAACCAAAATGGTCCACGCAGCGACTCTTTGGGCGCAGCAATAAATTTTCTTTCTCCCATCCTATTGGCTCTACTGATCGAGGAGTCTCCTGCCAAGTGCAAAGCCTCACAAAAGCCTACTACTCTATCTCACTGACTAAGCCAATAGAGTTCTTGCGAAAATATTGTTGATCAATCAGTTGTCAACCTCGGTTTCCCCATCATCCTCAGCTTTCTTAGGCCAGGACCACCATTTCAAGATGAGGTATCATCATCTATTTCACCATTTCTCTATAGAGGAACAATTGGTTCATGTCCCAAAATATTTTATTCACCAAATAGCACTAGCTTTGGAAAGAAGTGGCTAGCTTTCATTAATATATGATTCACCAAATAGCACTAGCTTTGGAAAGAAGTGGCTAGCGGGAAGTGGCTAGCTTGTGGCTAGCTTTCATTAATATATGATTCACCAAATAGCACTAGCTTTGAAAAGAAGTGGTTAGCTTTCATTAATATATGATTGATTTGCTACTACAAATTGTACCATGTCATGCTTCCCGCTTGTTGGAATAACTAAAAATGAGTTGCAGTAACAAGGCTACACTCCTTCACCACTGCAATGACCACAAGGCTCCATTCCTTCACCATTATAGTAACGGTAATTGCAAGGCTCCACCACTGCAGTAACCATAACCACAAGGCTCCACTCCACCACTTTTTTTTCTGTTATGTACATATTCCCCAGTTATTTGTGTTCTATAGAATTGTATAAATAATAGATTTCTATGAATAATACTTCAAGTTGATAAAAAAAAAAAAGAAAAAAACATTTTTAGTTTCTCTCTCAACTTGTTGGCTCTCTATCTCCCCTACTTCTCTTTTATCTTACATCTCAAATTCTTTCATGGTATTAGAGCCATTGAACTAATCAATATTTCCCTCCTTCATTCAATACACTTCCATTTGATACCCATAACTTCTTCTTCCTCTATTCAACATGTCAACCATAGATAGCAACAATAGCTCTACCTCTTCTTTAGTCACTCATTTCATCCCTACTTTAAGTCAAGGTGCTTCCTCCTCTCCTCAGTCTTTGAGCTTGAAACTTAATCAAGGAAACTACATGGTCTGGAAAAAACCAGATTCTAAATGTGGTCTACGCTAATAGCCTAGAGGACTTCTTTGAAAAAGGCTCTACCCCCCCTGCTAAATATCTGGATGAAGGAAAGAATGTGAGGGACTCGGAGTACCAGTCTTGGAACAGAGTCAATAGACTGGTCATCAGCTGGTTGTATGCCACTCTAACTCCTGAGCCACTTGGCCAAATTGTCAGCCTTACCAAGGCGTCTGACATATGGACCTCTTTAAAACACAAGTATGAGTCATACTCAACTATAAGGTTCACGAGTCTCCAATCCAGCTCCAACAACTATCCAAAGAAGGAAACCCATTGTCTATTTTTCTAGCCCAACTGAAAAATCTGACAGACCAACTTTCTGTAAGAGGAGAACCAGTGAATTACCGTGATCATTTGGGGGTACCTATTAGAAGGGTTATCTATCGAATACGACCCTTTTGTGTCATCTATGTACAACCAAGCAGATCAACTTCCATTGATGAATCCTAAGCTTGCTAGTGGCGTACGATCAACAACTAGATAGGTGCATCATGGGAGATAGTATTACCCTTCCTCAAGTTCAGTTCAGTAATTTGAACATTGGCTCCAAATATCCCTTTACTTCAGTTGCTAGAAAACATGGAGGAACAAGTGGTCGATCCCAACCACACTCATGGTGGCCAAACCCAAAGGTGAATGCCCTTACAACAAGCTCTAGGCTCTTGGGCCGAGCTCCACACCAACAAACCTACAACAATCGGGGCCCAAAAGTAAGAGGCACAAAGTCAAAGGTTCGCTACCAAATATGCAGCAAATTGGGCCATTCTGCGTTAAACTGCTTCCATAAGCTCAACATGGCCTATCAAAGCAACCCCGCACAGGTCTTTCTTTCACAAGTGGGTAACTTGAACCGGTTAACTAGACCAACCCAGAGCTCATTACTTTAGCAATCCAGACTCTTCTCTTACGTCTGAAGGATCAATTACTCAAGACCCTCCACTCAAAACCCTAATCAAGGCCCTCAATTGGATGCTGACTGGTATCTGGACACTGAAGCTACACACGACTTGACTCCGTCTCTCAACAACATTGGCTCTTCTTCCATTTATCAAGGTAAGACACAAGTTATGATGGATAATGGCAATTGTATTCCTATCTCTCATGTTAGTTCTAAAAACACTAGTTGCTAGTCTGAGATCTCTCTCTCTCTCAAATTCGTTTATCATACTCATAATATCACCAAAAATCTCATTAGTGTCTCCAAACTTTGCACTAATAACAATGTAATTGTTAAATTTAACTCAACCTTTTTCACTATTAAGGAGCAGAGAACCCGATGTCCTTTCTTGCACGGGAGACTTGACAAGGGACTTTACAAACTGTCTCAACCATCCTCTTTAGATTCTAGTCATTTATAGTCTAATATTCTGCTTCAATCTGTGTTAGTTATGAGGTTCTTAATTAAATTACTTGTTTTAGTACTCATATGAACAAAAATGAAGCCGATTTGTGACATAATAGATTAGGTCATCCTAGTTCTGAGGTTTTGTCAAAAGTTGCCAGAAATTGTAATTTTCACTTTCCTAGAACAATGAAATTTCCCTTTGCAAGTCTTGTTTGTTTTCCAAATATCACAGAATGCCATTTAACACTTCTAATTTTAGAGCCTCAAAACCATTTGAATTAATTAACTCTAATATATGGGAACCTACTCCTATAGTTTTAGTAGATGGTATGAGATACTTCATGTTGTTCCTAGATGACGACAATAAGGATACATGGATTTTCTTTCTAAGAAATAAGGACCAAGCACTTCAAACCTTTCAAACATTTAATCAAATGGTTAAAGTTTAGTTTTCGTCTCAAATCCAAAGACTAAGATTAGACTGGGGAGGTGAATTTAGACCACTCAATAAATTACTTATGACTTTAGGAATCCATCACGAACTAGCTTGTCCATACACACCTTAGAAAAATGGTTGAGTAGAAAGGAAAACTAGACAGTGGTGGAAGTTGGCCTTAGCCTCCTAACCCATTCTTTCCTTCCACAAAATTTTGGAGATATGCTTTTATAAAGCCATCAAAATCATTATGTTCTCCCTTCAAAGCCTTTAAGTTATCGTAATCCCTTTGAAATATTATAAAAAATAGAGGGCTAACTATGATTCCTTTAGAGTTTTTGACTGTACGTGTTGTCCTCTTTTATGACCATAGATGCATCACAAACTAGAACCCAAAACTAAAGAGTGTGTGTATCTAGGGCTAAGTTACCACCACAAGAGATTCCTTTTCCTTGACAAGCCAACTAAGAGGTATATGTATTTAGCGATATCAAATTTGATGAAACATCTTTCCCCTTCAAATCAAATTCTGAAAATATGAATTCTCCTCAAGCCATTCAGATTAGAAAACTCCCTTTCAATCAGTACTCTATCCTGAAATTCCTCACACTTCCTCACCTCCAATAAATTCCTTTGAACATCATGAACAAACTCCTTATGAGTCCCAAAGAGAACAATCCTTATCCTCCAATCATTCCAACTCTAATAAAGAATCCAACCAACATGCTGAATCTGAATCAACATCTCCTTTCATGACTAACCTTGAGGAAACTGAGGAAGAGAAAATGACCCAAGAGATAAATCAAAACAGCAATGTGCACCCTATGACAACTAGATCTAAGGCAGAATCTTTAAACTTAAAGTGTATGAAGCTGAACTTCAAAGTATTCCCACTGAACCTCATTCCATTGAAGAGGCAAAGGGAACAATTGTGGCAAGATTCTATGCAAAAAGAATTGGAAGCTCCAAAACACAACAATACTTGGGAACTCATCCCTAGAAAGTGTCATCACAAGTAATTGGATGTAAGTGGGTGTTAAGGTTAAACTACACTCCAATGGGACCCTAGAAAGATGCGGGCTAGACTTGTAGTTACGAGTGTTCAACAAACCGAACCAAATCGATTAGACCATATAGACCGAACCAAACCGTATAATGTGGTTTGGTTTGATATTTGATGTTTAGACAAACTGTATAACCGAATCGAATCATATAGTTTATATATATGCAAAACTAAAAATCCTATCTCTATATATATAGCATATTTTTATTATTTTGACTGTATATTTCTTCATTTGTTATTTTTTATATTTTATTCATTCTAATAATTGATTATTTTTCTTTTTTAGAATATAATTTCTATTAATAATAGTGAAATTTTATAAAATAGTATAAATATATTTATAATAAATGTAAACAAATTATAGTTGATTAATAAATAATGAATTTATTAAGTTAAATATGTTGAGGAAAAAATGAATGACCAATTTTTAGGAAAACTTGGTTAAATTTTTTATAAAAAAATGAATTTAATCCATTTTATTTTGTAAATCACAAACCATGGTTTTAAACTGAACTAGACTATAAACCGTGGTTCGGTTTGATTTATAAAAATTACAAATCATATAAAGTATGGTTTGTTTGAATTTGAACTTCAAACCAAACCAAATTGAGCCAAGAACACCCTACTTGTAGCCAAAGGATTTCACCAAATTCTAGGAGTGGATTACACAGAAACCTTTGGTCCAGTTGTAAAACTTGCCACAATTAGAATTGTGCTTTCCTTGACTCTTTCCTTTGGCTGACAAGTTAAGCAACTTGATATTCACAATGCTTTCTTGAATAAGGACTTAACTGAAATTGTCTTCATGAGCCAGCCACCCTGATTTGAAGATTCTGAATACCCAAAATCATATTTGCAAGCTTAAGAAGGCTAGCTGTGGCCTCAAACAAAGTCCTAGAACTTGATATAATTTGCTAAGCAATTGTCTAGTTGGATAGGGCTTTTCAAACAGCAAAGCAAATTCCTCGATGTTTTATAAATCTCACCAGGGCACATGACAATTATATTACTCTATGTGGATGACATTTTTATTATTAGGACAAAAGAGAACACTATGAAGAGAGTGATAGAGACTTGAATAAAAGATTCTCTTTAAAAGACTTTGGAAATATATCATATTTTCTAGGAATTCAAGTGACAAGGACCAAAGAAAGCTTGCATTGTTGTCAAGAAAAAATATATAGAGATATTAAAGAGGGCAGGCATTATGGATTGCAAGCTAGCTGTTACAACCTATGGCTACAAATCTTAATCTCTTTCTTTATGATGGAGAAAAGCTAAGTGATTCTACTCTCTATAGGAGTTTAGTTGGAGTACTTCAATACTGTACACTTACGAGAATTGATGTTTGCTTTGTTGTGAATAAAGTATGCTAATTCTTGCATGCTCCTACCTCTGTTCATTGCAGTAGTTAAAAGGATCCTAAGATATCTCAAATGGAGTATTACCTCATACTGGCAAGAATATGACTGTTAATGGATTTGCTGATGTTGATTGGGTTGGTTGCTCAAATGATAGGAAGAGTACAAGTAGCTATTGTATATACTTGGGCACCAATTTAATCTCTTGGTCTTCTAGTAAATAAAAGTCGTTTCAGGATCACACATAGAAGCTGAATATAGATCTGTTGCAAATGCAACTACAAAAATTATATGGATAAAATCCTTATTAGAGAAATTCAGGTCCCATACTCAACTCTTTTGGTTTTGTTCTTGATAATTAAGTACGCTACACCTAATGGCTAATCTTGTACAACATGCACAGACTAATCATGTTGAAAATTGATTATCATATTGTTAAAGACAGGGTGGTCAAAGGTTTTCTACAGGTTCAACATGTACTTTCTGATGATCAGATTGTAAATAGTCTGACCAAGGCCTATTCAACTCAAGGCCATCAGAGAATGTGGTGCAAGCTCACTGTCTTGCCTTGACCAGTTAGCTTAAGGGAGGATGTTAGAATAACTAAAAATGAGCTGCAGCAATACGAGGCTACACTCCACCAACTGCAGTAACTACAAGGGCTCACTCCTCCGCCACTGTAATAATAGTAATTGCAAGGCTCTACCACTATAGTAACCGTAACTACAAGGCTTCACTCCACCGCTTCCTTTTCTATTGTGTACATATTCCCCAGTTATTTGTGTTCTATAGAATTTATATAAATATAGATTGTTACAAAGAATACTTCAAGTTAATTAAAAAAAAAAAAAAACATTTTCAGTTTCTCTCTCAACCTATTGGCTCTCTGCTTCCCCTGCTTCTCTTTTATCTTACATCTCAAATTCTTCACCGCTGAAACATTGGGTTTTGTAAA